>OX940974.1:16876883-17118928 GCA_954871275.1 Leptopterna dolabrata
GGCCTGAGGCCCGTGGTGCCCAGCAAGAATCAGTTTTACTTAGGTACCTACTACCTACCTAACCCAACTATAGATATGCGTAGGTAAGAATATTTAAACAGAATACTGACTGAAAATCACTGTATCAGATCTAGGGACACGGGAGCGTCCCGCCCGCCAAGAAAACCGAAAAACCACATGCCCCCCCCCCCCCCCCCAACAACTTGCCCACTGGGGGTCGCCGGTGTTGATTTTTCGTACACCCATGGACGTGTAGCAAATTTCAATCCTCGGGACCATCAGGTGCCGGAGTTATGAAAGTTTGAAAAATGATATTTTTCGCGTTTTAGTTTATTATTCTGTGAATAATACACCTATGTACTCGCTCAGCAAAAATTTTCTAAAACACCCCTCAAAAATTTTCTTTTCCATTTCAAGGTGCGTAGATTCCAAAAATGCAATGTCCGTCCGCCGTACGCCGTCCGCCGTATCACGTGTACAGGCTTCATTTTCGGTCTAAAAAAGTCGTTCTTTCGCACACATGCTCCATTTGGGCCCTAGTTGTGTCCCGAAACTTTTCAGCCTGATCGGAATATACCCAGGGGTGTTATGAATGAAAATGTGAATAAAAATAGGTACTTTTTGTGTTTTAGTAACATGTTAGTAAAATTAGCTTTTGAGGTATCTTTTTCCATGTTTTTGGGGACGAGAAGACCGAATATTAAGTCGATTTTGACCAAGTGAGTGGAAAATTGAGGTTGTACCAGATGTTCAGCACCCAAAATTGATTTTTTATGAGTCAAAAACCTGCGAAATCGTCTGAAATCACCATAAATTTGTAGAATAACACTAGGAAAAGTGTCAACACGTGGATCAAGACGATTAAATGGCACTATCAATGATCAAAGATAATTTGGAAAAAAAGGAGCGTACCTACCTAATGGTACGCCCACCAATTTGGGGGCCAAAATTGGTGGAAACCATCAAAAATAGCTATTTCGATTATTTTACATGAAAGCAACAATAAATGAACAGCCAGCATTTCTGTAGGTATGTCCAGTAGAATAATAAACCCATGTGACAAGGACTTTGCAGCATTTTCTACTTCTTGTCGTTATTGTTCTTTGGCAGGGCTATAGCTTCACAGACATAGCGGATCGAGCTGAAATTTTGTACACACATTCGTTATGCTTCAACGCTGTGCCTTTTGTGCATTTTGTCACCCCCCCCCCCCCCCCATTTTTTACATTTATAGGTATAAATACGTAGTACTGAGTAGGTTACTAAGTAGGTAGTACTGAGTAGATAGTAAGTAGGTCCTGAGTAAGTAGGTACCTGTTGACAAATTTTTTAGGTACCTACAGGGAAAAAATGTTTACTTCATCAATGCAAAAGGTAATACTCCCCCCTCCCCCCGCCAAACCCTGTTGTACAAATTTACCAGCCAAATAACCTCCTCAGCCGCAAAAAGGATTTATATCCATTTTGAACGCCGAGTAGAATGCTCGGTGCTTTGCATCTCTTTTGGATGTGCATAGCTATATATATAAAATCCTGTCCCTTCCCCCTTGTTATATGAGTACGGGGAAACCGTTCCTTCCCCTCAAACCTTGCAATTTCTTTCAACGCTGTTTGGCGGTAGATTTTTACCCCCAAGGCATCCTTTTGCGGCTTTGGAGGTTTTTTTTTGACGGGTAAATTTTTATAACAGGATTGTTGGGTGATGGGGGGGGGGTGGGGGGGGGGGGGGGGGGGGTTAGTATTATTCTAATAAATGGTTGAGCCTTATTATGTATAATTATGTACTACAAATGAGCTATTTGCACTTATTTATTTTATTTTTGTAAAATAAAAGTAGATTCCATCCTGAGAGTTTTGAGACCGCACGCTTCTACGATAAGTAGTTCTTTTCTATGATTTTTCAAAGTTTCCAGAGGTTCTTACGTCACAGCGGGCAGGGGGTTCCCGTCCAGGCGAGAGGGGTTGCAATGACGTAGGAACCTCTGGAAACTTCGAAAATTCATAGAAAAGAACTACTTATCGTAGGAGCGTGCGGTTGGTATTTAAAAAATATTATGAACCGCTTTTATGACCCATGCAAATAGCCATTGTGTGTTCTGAAATTTCTCTCCAAATCTCCATAAGCCACTCATATATTTTCGTTTTATATTTACAGCGCGTATATTGAGAACTTCTTGTCGTGAGGGCTCGCTTAGGAATTAACACATTCCCAACTAATCTGACGTATGTTCGTAGCAGGTACTCACATTTGATGAGTTTATATAAAAGCAACAGAGATTTTATAAATAGATGGTGGGGTTTAAAAAACTCGTCATACAACCATGAACTCGGATACAATTTACTTTCGTTAGCTTGATTGTCTTGGTTGTCTTTGTTCCTACAGTAGCTCACTTAGCTCATCCGAAAAACTTCACCCACGAGTTCTACAACTAGTTTCCAACAAACAGAATCCTATAAAGTTTTTTTTGTAAACCACTAAAAACCTGAGTTTTTTCACTGTTAAGATTTTTTCGTGTTTTCGACCTTTGGTCACTGAAAAGGCCATAACTCCCTTAATATGAAGAGTTCAACCAAATCTAAGTACACCGTTAGAAAGAGCGTTAAAGTTCCCGTCTTTTCAGCCTCTAACAATATTTTTTTGAAGGGAACTTGAGGGTGGAAAATGAGCCCGAAAAGTAAATTTTGTCAAATCTTGAAAACTGCCTGTTTTTCAAACGCTCATTAGTCCCATAATTCTGGTGATAAGTTATGGCCTGTAAGCCTAACAAATGCGCAAAAGCCCCAGATTTTCAACGGTAGTCAGTTTTTATTTTTTAGAGGAAACATTTTGGAGAAAGTTGAGTTTGAATGCGAAAAAACGTGTGTTTTCAGGCACATTTGAGGGTTTTTTTCTTGGGGAAAAAACGCTGCAAGGTCCTTGTCACATGAGTTTATTATTCTGTTGGACACACCGACATAAATGTTGGCTCTTCATTTATTGTTTCTTTCATGTGAAATAATTGAAATAGCCATTTCTGATGGTTTCCACCAATTTTGGCCCCCAAAAAACGAATTAGATATGCTCCTTTTTTTCTTTTTTTTTCAAATTATCTCTGATCATCTTGATCCACTTAATCGTCATGCCCACGTGTTGACACGTTTTCTAGTGTAATTATACAAATTGATGGTGATTTCAGACGATTTTCGAGGTTTTTGACTCATAAAAAAAATCAATTTTGGGAGCTGAACCAATGGTAAAACCTCAATTTCCGCGTCTTTGGCCAAAATCGACTTCATATTCGGTATTCTCGTCCCCAAAAACATGGAAAACGATACCTCAAAAGCTCATTTTACTAACATGTTGCTAAAACGCAAAAAGTACCTATTTTTACACACATTTTCACTCATAACACCCCTGGGTATATTCCGATCGGGCTGAAAAGTTTCGGGACACAACTAGGGCCCAAATGGAGCATGTGTGCGAAAGAACGACTTTTTTAGATCTAAAATGAAGCCTGTACACGTGATACGGCGTACGGCGGACGGACATTGCATTTTTGGAATCTACGCACCTTGAAACGGAAAAGAAAAAAGTTTGAGGGGGTGTTATAAAAATTTTTTGCTGAGCGAATACATAGGTGTATTATTCACAGAATAATAAACCAAAAGGAGCGTACAATTTTGGGAGCTGAACATTTGGTAGAACCTCAATTTTACACTCTTTGGTCAAAATCGACTTCACATTCGGTCTTCTCGTCCCCGAAAACATGGAAAACGATACCTCAAAATCTCATGTTACTGACATGTTACTAAAACACGAAAGCACCTATTTTTATACAAATTTTCACTCATAACACCCCTGGGTATATTCCGATCGGGCTGCAAAGTTTCGGGACACAACTGGGGCCCAAATGGAGCATAAGTGCGAAAGAACGAATTTGTTAGACCGAAAATGAAGCCGGTATGCGTGATACGGCGGACGGACATTGCACTTTTGGAATCTACGCACCTTGAAACGGAAAAGAAAAAAATTTGAGGGGGTGTTATAAAAATGTTTTGCTGAGCGAACACATAGGTGTATTATTCACAGAATAATAAACCAAAAACGTGTGTTGAACAGAGTGAGGCTTGTTTCTGTTGTTTGTTGTGAATAGAGAGTGTGTTGTCGAATAGAGAGTCAACTTTGCATTTAGATGTTTTCCTCATGACGACTTTCTTATCAACGCTAAGAAGAGAACATCACAACAAACAACAGAAACAAACCTCACTTTGTTTAACACACGTTTTTTCGCATACAGTCCCATCGACGAGCGACGTTGCTAGGAAGGTCTGGGTATGTCACCATTAGATTCAGCGTAAAAAATTACGTAAATCCGCCTCCAAATCCTGTTAGTCATGCAGTACTTTTTTCCCCAAGAAAAAACCCCTCAAATGTGCCTGAAAACACACGTTTTTTCGCATACAAACTCAATTTTCCCAAAAACGTTACCTCTAAAAAATAAAAACTGACTATACCGTTGGAAAGCTGATGTTTCTGCGCATTTTTTAGGCTTACAGGCTATAACTTATCACCAGAATTATGGGGGAATAATGAGCGTTTGAAAAACAGGCAGTTTTCAAGATTTGACAAAATTAACTTTTCGGGCTCATTTTTCACCCTTAAGTTCCCTTCAAAAAACTATTTTTAGGGACTGAAAAGACGGGAAATTCGACGCTCTTTCCAACGGTGTACTCAGATTTGGTTTTACTCTTCATATTAAGGGAGTTACGGCCTTTTCAGTGACCAAAGGTCGAAAACACTAAACAAATCTTAACAGTGAAAAAACTCAGGTTTTTAGAGGTTTACAAAAAAAAACTTTATAGAACACTTTTTGTTGGAAATTAGTTGTAGAACACGTGGTTGAAGGTTTTCGGATCATAAGTGAGGCACCCTGTATATAGTCCATATCCATATAGCCCTTTTTTAACACTTGAGTTTTGGTGGACCACTGGTTTTTCGAGCCACTAAAGCAGCATTTTTTCTGCATTATTTTCCTCCCATACTCCCCGCATAACAGAGCCTCTAATTTTTTCCACAGTATAGTCCTCATCCATCAATGCACATACCATGCTCAGGGAGAACAAATTAGAACTCACTCGTATCCACTACCCGCTTTGGAGTTTTCAATTTACTTATCAACTAATTCGTGATATCCATTCGATAAAATTTTAAAATGTCATCTGAAAGTGACGAAGAGTTACGTGGCTCGCCACCTACAGAAATTACGAGTGGGTTGATGGATTTCATCGTCAGTGAGGTGAGATTACATCCAGTCTTGTAACATTGTACTTATATTATGCAGGACAATGCACGCCACGACTATTTTAGGTACTAGGTCTTGTTTAACTAGGCAAACGCACTTTAAAATTGGAAACCTCCTTTTTAGTTGTCACTCTTTCTTTTGTCAGTAACTTATTAAAAGATCGTTCGATATTAGTATTAAGAAAAGGGGCCATTAGCCATGGTTCAGTGCCTTAACCACTATCCCCCAGTATGACAGCATTTTCAGCCTGTGACGTGCAGGTATCATCGAATTCATATTTGTGACGGCGTGTGACAGTGGGGGTGGACCCTCGAGAGTCCTCCTTCTAGACCAGCGAGATTATCACCGGTTAAGAAGAGATATCGATTAGGCTTCCGCTCACCGATCGCGTCTCCACCGGAAGAAAAAACGTGTAATGCGTTGAATTTCGATTTGACCAAATGTAATGTGCCAGAAGATTATACTTCTGACACCAAAAAGGTAGTTGTTGTTTCGGTCAGGTGGATGACGAAACTAGTGGGCGAAACGGTTTGTGTGGAATCCAACGCATACATTTATTTACCTGAATTCGTAGCTAGGCAATCGGCCATGAGTCAGGTTTGCACAGTACAGACTCAGGGGGCCTATTCACTAAAATAGATAGTGGAAAGAGATTATCTATTTTGAAAATTTCCCTGGAGAGATAGTCTCCCCCGGGAGATAGTCTCTTCCTATGTCTCCGGGGTTCGTCTATTTTACTGAATAGCTGCAGTGACATTGAGAAAGAGATATGGATCCTAATGCATGAAAATCCTATGGTATCCATGAAGTGCGAGATGTTTGTGCCCCAGGAGTTCAACTCCTTAATAATGAACGCATTTCTTAGTAATACCTATTCAATGGGTACCTACTTACCTCAAGACTCCTAATTAGCTGTCTCTCTGAAAGAGATCGGAAATGCTAAGATGGCCACCAACTCTCTCTTTTAGAAGTTACAGAATAACCCTGTCATGGATACTATAAAAAACTCTTCTGCCAAAAGAGAGTCGGACCGAAAAGAGATGTCTCTTTCCCTTAGTGAATAGGCTCCCAGGTGTAGGAGCCACTGTGCCGACCCTAGGAAAATAACTGGACTTGCTGGCTGACAAGTAACTACTACCCGTAGTTTACCCCTCCACTGGCATGGGGAAACTCTTCCTGATTTGATTACAAATGTATCGAGAACAGCCACACTGTTACATATTCGACTGTCATGGACAGAACCCGGCCATCGGACGTCTACGCTTGTGAATATGCATTTGGCGTCACACGTCGCATACATGTTCAGTGTTCCTCAGCCTTTTCTGTTAATATATTACCCATGCAACGACGATTTTTCAATACCAATATGAGTACAATCGACCTCACGAGTTGCAGTGGGAAACGAAAAATTACGCAGCCATAATTCCTTTGCCACTTCCAAAGCAATTCTTTCCACATCATATTTCACCGCCAAAGAATGTTTTGCGAGCCACTTCACATTTTCTTCCAAATCATAAACTTTTCGAATCTTATGTGCTCGGGCGGGAGGGGAGGGGGGGGGGGGGGGGTTCTTCATGCCTTATGATGTTAAAGATTACGAGAACTGATGGGTTCCGCCATAATTTCAAGTTCACAGGCAAAATACACTGCCAAGGTGATGGCACAGGAGCTTCCTCGTCACAATCAGAGTGACCCATTATAAAATAGAACAGACTCGGAAGCAAAATAACATAACATTACATTACATTACATTACATTACATGACATTACATAACGTTAAATATACATATTACATAACATTACATTACATAACATTACATGAAATATACATATTATACATAACATGACTTCCATAATACATTACGTCCATTATACATAACTAGCCTGACCGCTCGCTTCGCTCGCTATCCGAGATTCGCTGTACGCAGTATCGTGGAACCAACAAACGACGAAAAAATCCCATACCCTACCGGGTATTTGTGCCCAATTTTATCAAAATCCGTCAAGCCATTCAGGAGTTGACCATGGTCGACCATATTTCCGCTATGGTCAGGGAATTAAAAATGCGCCTACGTTCAACTTGGGAGGCTACCGGATATTGGTGCCAAATTTGGTCGATATCCGTTGAGCAATTCGGGATTCGACCATGGAGGGGCCCATGGATGCGCTAAGGTCGACCGCGGGGGTAGTCCGAAGGGTCGATCGTAGATAGAATTTCACGTAGATTACGAATACGCGATAAAAAAATAGGGTTTACCATTTCAATTAACGAAGTGGACCATGGTCGACCATAGTTCCGCTATGGCCAGGGAATTAAAAATGCGACGTTGCACAACTTGGGAGCCTACTGGATACTCGTGCCAAATTTGGTCGATATCCGTCAAGCCATTCAGGAGTTGACCATGGTCGACCATAGTTCCGCTATGGTCAGGGAATTAAAAATGCGACGTTGCACAACTTGGGAGCCTACTGGATATTCGTGCCAAATTTGGTCGATATCCGTTGAGCAATTCGGGATTCGACCATGGAGGGGCCCATGGATGCGCTATGGTCGACCGCGGGGGTAGTCCGAAGGGTCGATCGTAGATAGAATTTCACGTAGATTACGAATACGCGATAAAAAATAGGGGTTACCATTTCAATTAACGAAGTTGACCATGGTCGACCATAGTTCCGCTATGGTCAGGGAATTAAAAATGCGACGTTGCACAACTTGGGAGCCTACTGGATATTCGTGCCAAATTTGGTCGATATCCGTTGAGCAATTCGGGATTCGACCATGCAGGGGCCCATGGATGCGCTATGGTCGACCGTGGGGGTAGTCCGAAGGGTCGATCGTAGATAGAATTTCACGTAGATTACGAATACGCGATAAAAAATAGGGGTTACCATTTCAATTAACGAAGTTGACCATGGTCGACCATAGTTCCGCTATGGTCAGGGAATTAAAAATGCGACGTTGCACAACTTGGGAGCCTACTGGATATTCGTGCCAAATTTGGTCGATATCCGTTGAGCAATTCGGGATTCGACCATGGAGGGGCCCATGGATGCGCTATGGTCGACCGCGTGGGTAGTCCGAAGGGTCGATCGTAGATAGAATTTCACGTAGATTACGAATACGCGATAAAAAATAGGGGTTACCATTTCAATTAACGAAGTTGACCATGGTCGACCATAGTTCCGCTATGGTCAGGGAATTAAAAATACGACGTTGCACAACTTGGGAGCCTACTGGATATCCGTGCCAAATTTGGTCGATATCCGTTGAGCAATTCGGGATTCGACCATGGAGGGGCCCATGGATGCGCTATGGTCGACCGCGGGGGTAGTCCGAAGGGTCGATCGTAGATAGAATTTCACCTAGATTACGAATACGCGATAAAAAATAGGGGTTACCATTTCAATTAACGAAGTTGACCATGGTCGACCATAGTTCCGCTATGGTCAGGGAATTAAAAATGCGACGTTGCACAACTTGGGAGCCTACTGGATATTCGTGCCAAATTTGGTCGATATCCATCAAGCCATTCAGGAGTTGACCATGGTCGACCATAGTTCCGCTATGGTCAGGGAATTAAAAATGCGACGTTGCACAACTTGGGAGCCTACTGGATATTCGTGCCAAATTTGGTCGATATCCGTCGAGCCGTTTGGCCGTGCATAGAAGGACAGACAGACAGACAGAGCGCATGCGCAGGGCGAACCGCTGGCTCTATCATGTTGAAATTTATATGGGACCTCAATGGGCCCTACCCGCTTAATCCCTGAGAATTACATTGAAATTGGGTGAAATCTTTGGTTACTACGGCTGTAACAAGGAAATTGAATCTATTTCACGCCAGCGCATGCGCAGAGCGCACCGAGGGTCCGATCATGCTGAAATTCATACTGGAACTCACTAGGCCTTGTCCAAACAACCCTTGAAAATTTGAGCGAAATTGAATCAAAATTGTGAAAGTTATGCGTGTTTGTTGAATTTAACGTTAGCGCATGCGCAGGGCGTACCGCTGGATCAATCATGTTGAAATTTGTATGGGACCTCAAGGGGCCTTATCCGCACCATCCCTCAAAATTTGAGCTGAATCAATTCAAAATCGTGGAAGTTATGGCTGTAACAAGGAAATGCGGACAGACTCACAGACTCACAGACTCACAGACTCACAGACTCACAGATTCACAGATTCACAGACTCACAGACTCACAGACTCACAGACCGACAGACACGGAACCAAATTTGTTCAGTAGGCTTTGAAACGCAAAATGCAAGTGGAAATTTTGATTTCTGAAGACAAAAATTTTTTGGCTCACGAAAGTGAACACAAGGCTTCCGCTGCTTCGCAGACTCGGAAGCAAAATTAAGGATGTAAATCTACTCTGGGGCAGATGCTCTTAATTGAAGGAAATACTTTGCTTTTCTACAGTAGAAGGTTTTCTTCTCATTTTGCTTCCGAGTCGGCGAAGCAGCGGAAGCCTTGTGTTCACTTTCGTGAGCCAAAAAATTTTTGTCTTCAGAAATCAAAATTTCCACTTGCATTTTGCGTTTCAAAGCCTACTGAACAAATTTGGTTCCGTGTCTGTCGGTCTGTGAGTCTGTGAGTCTGTGAGTCTGTCCGCATTTCCTTGTTACAGCCATAACTTCCACGATTTTGAATTGATTCAGCCTACTGAACAAATTTGGTTCCGTGTCTGTCGGTCTGTGAGTCTGTGAGTCTGTGAGTCTGTGAGTTTGTCCGCATTTCCTTGTTACAGCCATAACTTCCACGATTTTGAATTGATTCAGCTCAAATTTTGAGGGATGGTGCGGATAAGGCCCCTTGAGGTCCCATACAAATTTCAACATGATTGATCCAGCGGTACGCCCTGCGCATGCGCTAACGTTAAATTCAACAAACACGCATAACTTTCACAATTTTGATTCAATTTCGCTCAAATTTTCAAGGGTTGTTTGGACAAGGCCTAGTGAGTTCCAGTATGAATTTCAGCATGATCGGACCCTCGGTGCGCTCTGCGCATGCGCTGGCGTGAAATAGATTCAATTTCCTTGTTACAGCCGTAGTAACCAAAGATTTCACCCAATTTCAATGTAATTCTCAGGGATTAAGCGGGTAGGGCCCATTGAGGTCCCATATAAATTTCAACATGATAGAGCCAGCGGTTCGCCCTGCGCATGCGCTCTGTCTGTCTGTCTGTCCTTCTATGCACGGCCAAACGGCTCGACGGATATCGACCAAATTTGGCACGAATATCCAGTAGGCTCCCAAGTTGTGCAACGTTGCATTTTTAATTCCCTGACCATAGCGGAACTATGGTCGACCATGGTCAACTCCTGAATGGCTTGATGGATATCGACCAAATTTGGCACGAATATCCAGTAGGCTCCCAAGTTGTGCAACGTCGCATTTTTAATTCCCTGACCATAGCGGAACTATGGTCGACCATGGTCAACTTCGTTAATTGAAATGGTAACCCCTATTTTTTATCGCGTATTCGTAATCTACGTGAAATTCTATCTACGATCGACCCTTCGGACGACCCCCGCGGTCGACCATAGCGCATCCATGGGCCCCTCCATGGTCGAATCCCGAATTGCTCAACGGATATCGACCAAATTTGGCACGAATATCCAGTAGGCTCCCAAGTTGTGCAACGTCGCATTTTTAATTCCCTGACCATAGCGGAACTATGGTCGACCATGGTCAACTCCTGAATGGCTTGACGGATATCGACCAAATTTGGCACGAGTATCCAGTAGGCTCCCAATTTGTGCAACGTCGCATTTTTAATTCCCTGACCATAGATGAACTATGGTCGACCATGGTCAACTTCGTTAATTGAAATGGTAACCCCTATTTTTTATCGCGTATTCGTAATCTACGTGAAATTCTATCTACGATCGACCCTTCGGACTACCCCCGCGGTCGACCTTAGCGCATCCATGGGCCCCTCCATGGTCGAATCCCGAATTGCTCAACGGATATCGACCAAATTTGGCACCAATATCTGGTAGCCTCCCAAGTTGAACGTAGGCGCATTTTTAATTCCCTGACCATAGCGGAAATATGGTCGACCATGGTCAACTCCTGAATGGCATGACGGATTTTGATAAAATTGGGCACAAATACCCGGTAGGGTATGGGATTTTTCCGTCGTTTGTTGGTTCCACGATACTGCGTACAGCGAATCTCGGATAGCGAGCGAAGCGAGCGGTCAGGCTAGTTATGTATAATGGACGTAATGTATTATGGAAGTCATGTTATGTATAATATGTATATTTCATGTAATGTTATGTAATGTAATGTTATGTAATATGTCTGTTTAACGTTATGTAATGTTATGTAATGTAATGTAATGTAATGTAATGTAATGTAATGTAATGTAATGTAATGTAATGTAATGTAATGTAATGTAATGTAATGTAATGTTATTTTGCTTCCGAGTCCGTTCTATTTTATAATGGGTCACTCTGATTGTGACGAGGAAGCTCCTGTGCCATCACCTTGGCAGTGTATTTTTTTTGCTTCCTCACTACCGACGGTAGGAAAGCCTTGGATTCGTGATTGAGGCAAAAAGAAAAAGAAAAAAAAGTCCTCTGAAATTGAAATTTCCACTACCATTTTGCGTTTTAAACAGTCAGGAAATTTTTTGGTTCCGTGTCTGTCTGTCAGTCTGTCTGTGGTAATTCCTTGTAACGCCCATAACTACCCAAAATAATTGTCGAAATGGGCTGAAATTTGGAGGGCAGGTGCGGGTTGGGTGACAGATGGTCCCATACAAAAATAATAGAAAAATTACCGTAACTTTCGTCTGCGCATGCACAAACGTGAAATAATTGAAACACCCGTAACTACCTTAAATATCGTTGAAATGAGTTCAAACTTGGAGGGTCGATCAATATCAGGAATAATAGGTTCTTTCATAGTTCCAAATGAATTTCATCGGATTCTCAATGTAACTTTCGTCTGCGCATGCGTGAACATGAAATGTTGAACATTTCTTTGCAACGCTTCTAACTACGCGAAAAATAGTCGTAGAGCTGATGATCCCATTTCAAAATTATGGAAATCGTTTCGTCTGCGCATGCGCAAACGTGAAATAATTGAAACACCCACAACTACCTTCAATATCGTTGAAATGAGTTCAGATTTGGAGGGTCGATCAGGAATAGCACTTCGATAGTTCCGTATGAATTTCATTGGAATCGTAATGTAACTTTCGTCTGTGCATGCGCGAACATGAAATGTTGAAAATTTTCTTGTAACGCTTCTAACTACCCGAAAAAAAGTCGTAGAGAGCTGCCATTTTGAGGGTACACGCGAGTTGGATCGCAGACGGTCTTGCATCAAAACGAACCTACCCAACTATTCTATACGTTCATGTGATTCAAGTGAGGAAGCTATACTTTATTCATAGTACTTGAAGGATTTGCTCCGTTTTCTACAAGTAAAAGGTTTTAATTCGTTTTATTCATACCACACGTTATTTGCATATGACCTTCACAATACCAAAGCAATATAAAAGCAGACGAAGTCTGTCTGTCTTAAAAATATTCCTTGTATATGATAAAACATGTAAATAAATTTCCTTAATTTGTTATTAACATAATTTGTAATATGATTATTTCACGTCAAGCCACTATCCATCATCACCCAGGTAAAGGTATTGCTCAACTGCATTTAGGTTCACAAGAGCATTCTAACCTACCGTCGTAATCACGAGCACTCAGGACATAGGTACGGTGGGATTCCCATAATCTTATTTTGGTTTCCAAGGAGTAATTAAATACATAAGTCTTGGCCTGGCAAGTACATAGTGTTCTTACTAAATGAGAACCACCTGTTGAGATGTTTAGAGGTCTGTGCTTCAGCGAACGCCTTTTCCCATGTTCGTCCCAGGAACGTCGGCGAACAGATACGTTTTGTACAAAGGCGGATTTTTTTTTCAACGGTTCACTCCAAGGAGGCAAAACTGATTAACCTGGATGGTCTCCTCAAAATGTCTCAAATACGCCAATATAGATAGGAACGTCAACACAATGCTAGAAAGCAGAAGGATTTTAAAATAGCTGAGGAGAGGCTGCGTGGCGGGTGGCTGGACACTCCGTCATATTTTGGCTCGGGTTCTGACATGTTAAATTAGGCGAAACATCGTTCCCCTTCGAGTAAGTGCTCTCCTAAAGTGCGTCAAAAGACACTTCGATGAGCCAGATTTTTATTGGTATTACACGGTCGATAACATTTTCTCAAAAATCCTCTTCAAACCTGATCCTAAAATACCTACAAAACTGTCCTGCGCTGCACTTCAATTTAAACTGTTCAAAGAAGCGATAACTTGACTTAACCCTCCTCCGACACTCTTCGAGTTCTTGGCACATGAGACACCCCTTGGTCGGGAGCGACCCATAATAATAAAAATGGCCTTATCGTTTAAAAACCATTTATTACGGGTTTGAAATGAATATGAATGGTTCTTCTGTGAATATATTTATTTTTTCATTGAATATATAATCAATTGCAGACCAGTAAATCACAGACCATTAAATTTTTAGACCATTAAATGATCAATTACAGTCTTCTCATTATTAAACTTGAACAAACTTCAATGAATAACAACAGAAAATTTACCAATATAGGGATATAGAAGACCGGAAAAATTAACTTCAATACTTACAGTATGAACGAATAACACCAGTATATATTATGAGCAACAAAAATATAATAATGCGTATCAGTCTTCTCGTAAAGTAACACTCATCACCTCCTCTTATTTAGAATTGAATGATATGCGAAAGAATAACGCCCTTTAAAAAAATTACATAGGAATATAGAATTGCAAAACGAGAACAAACTGCCATGAAAATACAGTCCATACCCATCAATTCAATCTTGATTCCCCTGCCTCTGCCAAACAATTTGGACAAATGCCTAACTTATGCTCCCCACAAATTTTTTTTTGCAAAGTTTACACAGACAAGTGCTTTTTCAGTCGATCTTCCATGGGCAGAAAACACATCTAGCTCGTTCTGAAGTTGAAGGATGTCTGTTCGGGAGCTCTGCTTCGTCACATCTAGCATGTTTGCAACTTGAAGACCTTCTGGTCGGGAGTTCCGACGATCCTTCTGATTTCATCTTCTGTTATGAAACGATAAGCCATGATTGCTAGAAAACAGAACACAAAAGTTCAAAAACTGCCGTCTACAGTCCAGAAAATGGTGGAAAATTTGGTAACAAATAAGACACCTCCGGGTCATGCATGACCCACACTATGCCATATCTCAGAAAAAAGATCATTGAGGTAAAAGTACGTGTAATGTACTTACCTGTTCCCCTCCGTGGCTCAAGGACGACTGACTGGTAGGGTAATTTGGCCCCTCCCCATCATAGAACTTGCAGAGGCGCACACACGCGCAAAAATTTGGGCTCTGGGTCACTCACGACCAGGGCCGGATTTCTAAATAGGCTGAAAAGGCTGCAGCCTAGAGCTGCAAAATCTAAGGGGCGGCACTTTGGCAATAAACATTTCAATTATTGTAATAACAGAAACGTCTTATGTGTAGCGTATTCGTTTACGGAAATGGAAACATATTTATTCTTTTCATAGCAAAATACGAATTTACTCCACATTATGTTGTAGCACATTTTTCATGTAGTTTAATTTGGTTTGACAACACTGCAAGACTGCAAGGCGCAAGCACAGTGATTCGATCTGACAACACTGTAAGCCCAGCAGTGTCACTACGCTGACGAACGTCTGGGGGCTGACCTACCTTTAGTTCTCAAACACTCCACGAGATCGCTCTGTGCCACTTTTGACGGACTCACAGGTACTGATCAACGCGTTTCGAGTTGGACTGACTGTGTAATGTTCCTCGCGTTGATTTAAGGTATGTGCGGGTTGGGTAGGATGATACTCATAAATTCACATGGAACACTACAGTATTAATTTTTTATTGGGTTACTAGATGGATAACACGATGTTATAAAGGAGAGTGTGAGTCGCGTATAAGGTGCTACGGCAAACTGAATCGGAGGGCGATGTCCTGAGGGGAGTTCGGGAAAACTGGGTCGAGCTGACCAAAGCAGTTCCGTCGAACTGGCTCGTAACATTACCTCCCCCTATGAGGAGCACCTGTCCTCAGGTGTATACATTAAATTCAGCCTAGATGGGAAGCTGGAATACTGGCTGAGTTTTATCATTGAATACAGGCTCTCTGTTGCTGATTCTCCATCCGCTGTTTGAGAATATCTGTCAGGTGGAAGTGCGGGGGGAGCGAAGTTCTTCGAAGTAGATTCCTCACAACGTGCCCGATCCTTGAACGCAGGTGGAGAGGAAAGGAGTACTCCAGAGTCCCGTTTTAAGTCATCAACTTCGCGAATTCTAGCGAAGCTGAATGGGATTTTACAAAGCAGCGAATTGTGTGCTTTGTGACATTGGCATACAAATCGGGAAGTACACATGTCTGAATTATGTGTCGAGGCAAAGCAGTTCGCACACAAATCATTAGAATGAATCACATCCCATCTCTCCTCAACGGTCATCCCTTTGAATGTTTTGCATTTACGGAGGGCATGACGTCCACTGCAAACTTTGCAAGCAAAATTCAGTGTTCCTGGGGATGAAGAGGATGTGATATTTCGGGCGGGATGAGCGATCTGGTGGTCCTTGACTTTTGTAACACTTTGAGATGTGTCGATGTCTGATGCCAATGAAGGTGATTGTTTCAGGTTGTGATGGTTGGGTGTTTTCGTTGAAATGGACGTCTTTGATCCAGAGGCTTTGTTGATGAGGGTATGGGCGTCGACTTGGTACGTGAGTGTACGTTGCACCCATTCAATTGCTTGTGAAATGACCAACCGGCTTGGTAGGGATTGGATAAGTTCATCTAAGTTCCTATCCAATTTCTGTAGAGTGCGGCGGTAGTGAGAAGCTAAAGAATGGGGGCTTGAAGTCGGATTGAAGGCCTTCAACCCTTCAACTAGGTGTTTCCATTGTATTAAATGTATAGCACAACCTACGCCCTCTGATGAGATTTCGACGTTGTTCTGAAACAGCATAGTCACAAAAACTTAACGGCGTTAACACACAACACTGAAACACGATAATTAACCACGGAATTCCTTATTGGGAACGTAATTAAGTCCGTGAGTCCTACCGACTGCGCCAAATGTAATGTTCCTCGCGTTGATTTAAGGTATGTGCGGGTTGGGTAGGATGATACTCATAAATTCACATGGAACACTACAGTATTAATTTTTTATTGGGTTACTAGATGGATAACACGATGTTATAAAGGAGAGTGTGAGTCGCGTATAAGGTGCTACGGCAAACTGAATCGGAGGGCGATGTCCTGAGGGGAGTTCGGGAAAACTGGGTCGAGCTGACCAAAGCAGTTCCGTCGAACAGGCTCGTAACAACTGTGGGATGTCTTTTGTTTTTGAGATGCGAGCGCAGCGAGCATCCAGAAGTACTGATCTTTCGGAATTTCGGAATTTCTAAGATCTAACTCTCTAGAAGATGAGTACCCAAATTTGGACATTGCATTAAGGATAAGTTTGTGCATACCTGCTACAAATTGCGCTGGAGAACGTAGTTTTTCCTGCCTTAGAAGAGTTAAGAACTACCTACGAACTAGTACATCTGAACGAAGGTTAAACTCACTTTCTTTGCTGTGTATTGAGGCAAATACTACAAAAACACTTTCATATGAGGACATTTTATTAACGAATTTGTCATCAAGAAATCTCGTAAGAAAACGATGTTGATTTGAACTGTGAACGTATACGAAAGTATAAAATGTTCTTAAGCCTAAACCTTCAACTATTACCTATGTGTTTGAACAATAATTATTCAAATTTGTGTCTATCTATTTAATGTCAAAAAATAAAACAATAATGAACTATTTTTTGTGTGGTTTTAGTTTTATTCTTCAGCCCAATTCAATTTGAATAACTGAATCTATCATTTCCATTTGTTGTATAAAACGAATCTATAATATGTATAACATATGAGTCTGTATTAGATGTGAGTCTCTAAAGGGGGGGGGGGGGGGGGCAAATGGATTTAGCCTACAGGTGGTATACTCCTAAATCCGGCCCTGCTCACGACCCGGTGGGTGTCGGAGGAAGGTTAACCATTACCTACTTCTTAGCGATTTTCGACCCCCCCCCCCCCCTCCCACCATAAACTCGAATTCGACCCAATTTGATTATTGAAAAGACTACATTTTGGCAAATGAAACATACTTTTCCTGTCTCGATTCATCATCATGTAACGATTCAAAGGATAAGTTACTTGACAATGTTTTGAATTGTTGACCCCCAAAAACTCTACAATACAATAGCGAATTATGGAAGCTCAGGTAACGGTGTCTGGAAGCTATATTTCCCCAAACACTGGGCAGACGATTTTAACTCTATTATTAATGGATTTATCTAGGTGGGCTGGAAACATTTTGGATTTGATATACATACATACATTAGAGAGGAGCAGAGAACCTCGGAGACAACCACTTGATATTTTGATAAATATTGGAATTTTCATGACTGCCATGGTAGGTACCTACCTATCTACTACTGTTTCTTCCATAAAGAGACAGGTATTCTGGTATAATGTCATTCTAGTATCTTTATTCCTTCAATATAAGGTAATTTGTTCTTCCATTCCACGAAAGTGGAATGTGCCTTTATAAGCAATGGATACAAGGATGCAAAGAAGTGTAATATATATGCTGTATATGTAGAAATGGATATTAGTGTATATAAATAGGGAGTCATCCGATCGTTTCGAAGGCAGGTTAAACGCAATGGAGACCCGTTGTAAGGATTTCCAGACGAATGATCAGTTCTGTTAGGAAAAGGTGAAGTCGGGTTGGTATTTTGAACAGGTCGAGCGAAGAAAGAATGAGAGGGAGGCTGGTGATTCGGAAGAGGCAGAGTATTTCGTATGAGAAGTTAAATGAAGACATAGGAAAGGGGGCACCCTTGATTGGACCGTCTTGACAAGGAATAGCAAAGAGGGGAGGTCAAGAGAATCTCAACAGTTTTGTATTTCAAGGGAACAGAGAGGAAATCCTTCTTGCTGTTGATTGCTGCTGTTTGTTTAACAATTAGTGCCTTGCCCCCTGAACGTGAGCGGGGTTCCCGAGCCCCTTCTTCTTCAATCAGACCTGCTGTTTACTCAAATCAGTGCAACCCTTATTATTTATACTTGTAGGAGGTCCCTTGGGACGTCTCAAGTGTTACCTACCTCCCGTCAATGACCTCACATCGCTCGTTTGAAGAGAAAGAAGACAATGGCCGGTTGTACCGATCACGAGTACAATACACATGAGAGTTGATTATTAGAAGTTATCTACTCAGCAGCCAAGAACAGTTCATGAGTTATGACCAAATGAGCGAATTTTCGGAGTAATGCATGTATTTCCACTTGTTATGAAATTAATTCCACAAAAGTACATACATCTCAGCACTCTTTTGCCCCCATTCGGTTTTGGTATTCAAAATTGCCTATTGCGTCAATTTACCACTTTCTCCTAATTTGTATTAACTTCATAAATGTATCCCAATTTTGAGCATTTTCTTGAAGTAACAAACTCGAGATTTGACTTTTCAAGAGTTTGTGGTAATCGAAATAGCGGTTTTGTGTCTCAAGTCAAATTTAACGCCGTTTCGTTGGAGTTCAAGTAGTTGTTGGCGATTTAGATCTATTCAAGACCAACGAAAGCTCAAATTCGACTGACGGAAAATTTTTATTCATGAAAATTATTCCATCTTCCAACTCATCCTTTCGTTTGCCATTACGGACAGTTTGGCAGATTTGGATTTGTGACGGTGGGCAGTTCTTGAGTCGTTTGCTTTTCCGGTGAAGATGGGGTGCGATAATATCGCCAGTCTAGGAGGGGGACTCTCGAGGGTCCACTGTCACTCTCCTCACACTCTGTCACAGATTCCACACCATATTTCATGTAGAAAACTCATCTCTCAGTTTGCTAAGGTGTGCACAGTGTGTACAGTTTTGGTGGTTGCTCAAAAACATTTCGCCTACGAACAAGTACGTACATAGCGCACCTCGTTTTGCAGTGCTTTCCAACGCTTAATCACGCGTTGAAGTTGATTTTACTTATATGGAACCTACCTAAGCTCATCTCAGCCCTCCCTTCCCCATTTATTGTCAAATTTCGACGGCTAATGATTTTTCTTAGGTAAGTTTCAAAATAGGAATTTAGCTTTGTAACAGTGTGAGCTGTTCTCGAGCTATTTTTTCTTCCGGTGGAGACGGGGGTCGATTGGTGAAGCCTAATCGATATCCCTTCTTAACCGGTGATAATCTCGCTGGTCTAGGAGGGGGACTCTCGAGGGTCCACCGTCACTCTTCTCACTCTGTCACATGGTAGCAGAGCCTGGTTGGGTAGTATGCGCTGAGCACTTCACCATACTCCATCCACTTTTTGCAGGCTTACCAGAAGGATAAGCCCAAAGGTTTCCCAGAAGGATTCCTTTACTAACAACCTGTCCCTTTGATAATACATACATCTATTGGCTTCCCCACCCCCTTTCCTCCCTTTAGAGTGTCAGTATAATTAAAATATACTGAGCTCATTAGAAGGCAATTGATGCCGTGTCCCAATTGACAAGTCCCAATAGTTGTTCCATTCTAACGATGGATGTTGATCACCTAGAGGTTGCCCAGATGAACACAATTCACTGGACAACAACCTCTGACAACATTGTCCGCCAATTCTCGTATGTAGGAGCTTTGTTCTCCACCAGTAAATATTATTGAGATAGTACCATTACGATGGAGGTTAGTCACCTTGAAGTTGTTCAGATGTCGTTTCCTGAACCAGAACTTCATACTACTTTTCATTCCGCCCTTTTCCCTCTCATAATTCTGCTACCCAGAAGTATACCATGTGGGGAGGAGTGTAACAGTGTGAGCTGTTCTCGAGCTATTTTTTCTTCCGGTGGAGACGGGGTCGATTGGGGAAGCCTAATCGATATCCCTTCTCAACCGGTGATAATCTCACTGGTCTAGGAGGGGGACTCTCGAGGGTCCACCTCCACTGTTGCACTCTGTCACAGCTTTACAATGCGGTTCTGCAAAATTATGGGCGATGTTTCTATATTATAGATGTTCAGAGGTGGACTTTTTCAGCCAACCCTCCAAAATTGCACACAAAATACGCAAACTGCTTACTTGAAAAAAAAAAAAAAATCTTCGTGATATTCTGCGTAGAATCCAAATCATGGGGGGAAAATGAAAACAAAAATCCCTTGGTTCGGCTGATCATTTCATTGGTCGGAGATCGAGGTAAATCATTTGTCTGTCTCTGTCCGTTCGGCCTATTTCCTGGGCGTTAATATTGTTCGCTATTTGCACTCGAGAGTTCAATTCAGTTCAATTCTTTATTAAAAACATATTTAGTACATAATGAAGAATATAAGTACAGAAACATGAGGAAACCAAGTTCATGAATGGGCCCCTAAGGTCTTGACGACCCGTCCAGGGGCTGGTTGTCACTGAACTAGCTTATTAGTTTGGATTGAGGGTGTACTTGTAGCTGGAAACAATAGAATTACAGACAATATTCAACTTGAGTGAAAAAAATTAATGTATAATATATGTATATATATATGGGTATGTAGCACCTGTGCCATCCATATTCCAAGATAGTAATTACCTAAATACATAACACAGTTACAATTACAGATCAAACCTGTTCTAGAAGTCAGTGTGCAGGTCAGATTTGTACATTTGAAGCAGGTATGCGCCTATTCTTTTTTTGAAGGATTTAGTCGACTGATCTGATTGTAAATTAGTCGGAATTGAGGCGTAGGTATATTGTGGGAGGCAGCCATGAAAATTGTCTTGTGAAAAAAATCAGTGGAAAGGCGGGGAACTCGAATTTGGCCATCCTCGCATGTTGAGTTGGTTGACAACATTCCCACACAATGCTTCACAACAGTATTTTGGGTTTGGGTGATTTTCCATTGAGCACTGTAACCTTCAGAAAAATTTAAAAATCGCCAGTAATCACGCTTGCGTAGCTGGAGAGCTCTGGTTGTCCTAATCGACTAGTTAGGTCCTAATGGAAGCATCGCACTTCCATTAGGACGTTTGCTAGTAAAGCCCTTTCGCTTCGGAAAGTCCTTTCGCTTCCACACAACCGAAGGTAGAGAAGCATTTTGTTCATGATGAGTCAAAAAAAAAAATCCGTGTCCTCCAAAATCAAAATTTCCACTCGCATTTTAAATAGGTATGTATTAAGGAACATTTTTGGTTCCATGTTTGTTTGTCTGTGCGCAATTCCTTGTAACCACCGTTTTGTTATCAAAAGGAAGATCTGACATTTAAAGGAAGGTGAACAGTTTTATCAAAATCAGACGATACATGTTGCCTGCTCATGCACAAGCATGACATTTCCGACACTCCTGGAATTCCAATTATATTTGACCGATTTTGTTGCAGTTTGCAGGTACCATGCAGGTTACGTCCCTGATCGACCCCATTGAATTGACAATTATTTTACAATTGGAACGGTAGTCGGTTCTGCGTATGCGCTAACGTGAGATCAAACCAAATTCCCCCATACCAATCTATACCAAAGTATCAAAGGACCGTAGCCATTAATCACTCCTCTCGTAAAATGTTACTCGTTCCAAGTATCACGTAGGTCATAATGAAACGGACCGAATAAACGCAAGCGGAATCGGAGGACTGACGCCCTCGGCATATGAAGAGAATCCTAAACATTGAGTCAGAGCTCAAATCAAACAAGGAGGATTTATGGAAGATCAGGAGGATTGGCCCAACCACAGGGACCAATTTCCAATTTGATACGGTCAAGAAAGAAAAGAAAGATATTGGCCTCATATCTCCGGAGCCCCCACAGAAAGCTTGTCGCATTGCCAAAGGGACACCAATAAATTCCTGAGAGGGAGCCCTATTGAATGCGACACGCTGATCGGTCACGGTGGTTTCCCACCAGTATTAGATGTGGTCTCCCTGCCCCGCACGCTGGATTTGCTACCGCGCAAACAAATTACTTCTATGATATGAACCGATTCGGAGAGTAAACTCCTTTCATGCGCCTAAAACGCTCCCGGCTTTGTCTTAAATGTTTCGGAAAACAATCCTCCTCCCCCCCCCCTCCTCCCACCATCATACCGTAAAATGCCAAAACATTTCCCCGTCTGCAACATCAGAAAGAACGAAAATCATGTACGCGTCTTGTCCAATCTACGCTTCCCTCTTTCAAATTATATTTATACGTAGGTAACTGCAAACATATACTTTGTATAATAAATTAGTATATAAACAATAGCTGTCTCGCAATAACCTGTGCTGATACACAATAATTACTGGATATAATTTGATTACGCAGCGGTCTTCGCGATCCCGGAACACGACCTTCTCATCAGCACAAACATCGACCTTACACAAGGCCTGCGGAGTTGCCGTCTACGTTGCGAAAACAATCCACATTGAAAACCACAAAGAACTAAGGATCAGAGGGTGCTCGACGATAAGTATTAATTTCAAAATTAACTCACAGGACTATTATATTATTGCTCTGTATCGTTCGCATATCGGTGACATTTCAAAATTCGTAGAAGACGTTAAAGAAAATATTAAAACATCAACGGGAGTAGGAGTAACCATTTTTACAGGCGATATAAATCTGAATATTATTGATAATAGCCCAGGTCATGAAATCACAGATTACTATGACATTATGCATAGCTCTGGATTTATTAGTTGGATTGATGAACTAACAAGGGGTAATAGCTGTCTTGATCACATAATGGTGAAAACGCCTAGAGGTGGGTTTGCACGTTCGGAATCAGGTATCATGAACAATGTAAGTATGACAGATCATTTTCCCATGGCTTTCAAGATAAAGCAAAAGCTTAGAAACACTGAATCTTTGCCAAAACCCAACTACAAGTATATTAAGCGAATCAATTATGATTCATTGCACGAATTAATGATGCATGTAGACTGGAGTCCTGTTTACTCACAATACGATGTGAACCTAGAATATGGTTTATTTATCACAATCGTGAAAAACTGTATAGAATTGAGCTCCACATATGTTGGACCGAGAAACCAAACAGCGCAAACTAAAACCATGGATTACCGCTGCCTTAGTGAACTCAATAAACAAAAGGGATAAAATGGGTAAAACACTGCAGCGAAACCCTAATGATCAAAATCTAAGAAACGTACACACCAACTACCGTAACAAACTTAAATCTTTTCTCTGTCACTCAAAACATTATTACTTCAGATCACACCTTGCCGCATCTAACAACCCTTCTAAAGTATGGAAAACAATTAACACGGCACTAGGTAAAAATCTCAACGACCCTATTGTGATCAAGAAATTAATTATTTGTGGTAGTGAGGAAATTCAGGACCCCAGAGAAACAGTAAGTTGAATGATATTTGTAAACCTCAGTAGGAGAATAATTAAACTCAGAATTTCAGAACTATCAACCAACCAGAGATCTTCCAAACATGGCGTCATCTAAAATGAGTTTTAGGACCACTGCAACAGACGAAGTGTTCAAAGCTATTAAATCAATCAGGGGTGGGGCAGGTCCAGGCTGGGATGGAATATCATCCAACATGATTAAAAACAGGGCACTATTTTGAACATCCCCTCTTACTCGCATGATAAACCTGAGTTTATTACAGGGTGAATTTCCAAATTGCCTCAAAATAGCTATAGTGCGACCTCTGTATAAAAAAGGACCAAGAAAACTAGAAAGCAATTACCGCCGTATTTCGCTGCTATCAAACTTTGCGAAAATATTTGAAAAATAGCCAAGTCGCAACTAATAGAATATATCTTGAATCCAATAGTCTCTTATCACCTCTCCAATTTGGATTTCGACAGCACATGGGAACAGAGGATGCGCTAGTTAATCTAGTAACGGAAATAACAAAGGGGCTCCACGAAAAAGGCAAAATAATACCAATATTCATTGATCTTACTAAAGCGTATGACTCAATAGAAACATCGAGATTAGTCCTTAAGCTTGAAAGAATTGGACTTGATAAATCTGCAGTTAGACGGTTCAAATCATACCTCACAGGTAGACAGCAATATGTGCAAATTCAGGATGTTGATAGCAATCTGCTAAAAATCTGCTTTGAGGTACCGCAAGGATCTGTCCTTGGCCCAATTTTGTTTCTACATATAAATGACCTTTTTACTAAGAACTTGAGATGCGAATTTGTAGCTTTTGCTGATGATATAGCTGTTTTGATAAATGAGAAAACCTGGGAGCTAGCGCATTCTATCGCAGAAATGACTGTCTATGAAGTAGCCAAATGGTTTAGCACAAATAGTCTCACCATGAACCTTTCGAAAACCAAGTACATTACATTCTCAATAAACGAAACAGGACTTCCTAATGACTCTAAACTCAAAGGGCACAAGGAAAACTGTGACGTAGTAAGAAATTTGTGCAGCTGCATGGAAATAGAAAGGCTGAATACAATAAAATACCTAAGAGTGCACGTAGATCAGCATCTCAAGTGGAAGGATAATGTAGCTGCATTAGTCAATAAAATCAGGAAATCCATGCATTGTTTTCTGGTGCTACGAAGTTGGGTAACGAAAGAAAACCTTAAAATGGTATTATGCTCATGTATATAGCATTTTAACTTATGGCATCATTGTCTGGGGAGGTACTTATGCGTCAACCTTTAATAGTATAAACATCCCTAAGTTTCAAATTGTGATTGCTCTTCTCTTCCGTTTAATGACCACTGTAAATATCTGGGGGTACTGATAGATGATCGTTTAAGTTTTAAAAAGCATATTGATTTTCTCTTAGCGCGTAAATTATTTTATGTTTTCAAGGAGACCAGTGGTTTTTTTTGTCGAGAAAACAAATTAAAACAATTTACTATGGTTTGGCTTTTTCAATAATCAAGTATGGTAATTATTCTTTGGGGTAGCGCTAACAAATCTTATGTTAAAAAAGTCCAGGTAAT
Source organism: Leptopterna dolabrata (assembly GCA_954871275.1). Classification (NCBI taxonomy): domain Eukaryota; kingdom Metazoa; phylum Arthropoda; class Insecta; order Hemiptera; family Miridae; genus Leptopterna; species Leptopterna dolabrata. The sequence continues at coordinate 16,902,173 of OX940974.1, forward strand.
GCAGAATCGCCTTTTGAAAATCATTCTCAATAAAAATGTAAGATATCCCACTTCCCTTCTTTATAAGCAATTTGATGTGAAAAATATCACCCAAATGTACCTTTTTCAGTCCTGTGTTCATGTGTTTTGTTCCGGCATTAAGGATGAGCATTTATCTGTTGCTGCTGGCACACGTAACTTCAATTCCTCCCATATCCTTCTCCCCAAAGTTAATTCTGAATTTTATAGAAGGAATGCTTATGTTAAGGCACTTAGATTTTTGTTTGAAAATGGCATTAATATATTTTTATTTCATAATTTGCCATCCTTTAAAAAGAAATTGAGTGTTTATTTGTAAGCCTGATTTTGTTTTTCTTGTTCTATTGTTTCGTTTATTCATATACCTAACTTCGTCTTTGTTTGTAGTTTCATGATTTATTTCGTTTCTTCATATTTATTGGCACTTTGTTCAGATTTTCTTATTATTTTGTGATTATTTAGAACTCCACCGAAGAGCACAAGTTCTTCCGAACTTATTCTTTGGTGGGCAATTTCTCTAATTAAAATGTCTCCCAAATTCGGCTTTTTTTTAAATAGTATTTTTACTTATTTTGTATATTTCTCTCCATTATGCATTTATGATATATTGCCAATAAATGAAAACATAAATAAATAAATAAACATAGCAATGAATACAGTTTTGAGAATTGCAACTAATTCCCATAAACGTACTTCAACTAGTTACCTATACAAACATTTCGGTGTTCTCACTCCCAGAATGGCTTGTATTCACAGAACTGTTTTATATGTGCATAAACACCTGCATTTATTTACTAAGCAAGCGGTGATTAGACCGACGCGAACAAAAGCCAACTATGTCCTCCAGATACCACAGGCACATATTGATTTCTACACCAGACCGCTCCTAACCAAGACTTCTTCATCAACAGAAAAATTTAAAAAACTAGTTCTAGAATATTCTGAGCTTGAAAATAACGAAAGTATTGTTATAAACAAGTTTAAGTATTAGGATTTTTTTTTTGAATTGAATAGTATTGAATATAAATTAAGTGTATTTACTAACTACTTAGGAGTAACCTGTAAATACGGTTATTTCTTGATCAATGTAACTAATTCTCCAAACACTTACGGTGTGCTTTGTCAATGAAACTGCTGATACATACATACGTAGTAATAAATAGCGGTGGAAGAGACCAGCCTGGACGGGTCATTGACCTTAGGCTCATAAACCAACATAAGTTTAGAACTTGTATTATGTACATAGACTCTCTAAAAATCATTATATTTTGTATAAAGTATTTGTTGAATGAAAAATTAAAATTGAAATTGAAATTGATAACAACTACCTCAGCATATGGGCATGCCCATTTTCGATTGCAGCAACGCAAATCCTGCAGTGAGGGTGCGACTATATTATGATACAGCATACCAGATAAATTGTTGGCATTCCGATGTTGAAATTAAACAATCTCGTACCATATTTCAAACGTGATAGAACAGCGCAAAAATGGTACCTTCTACTCGCGGATGCTAAGGCACAGTGACCAGGATTGGAACAGTTGGAATCAGTTTACGGAGGCATTCGGAAAAAATTCTTTGGTTTTAGCCCACGACGCTCTTGATTTTTCTCATATTTGCAAATAAAAATTCACAAAAGAAACAGGACTAATAAAAATTCAACAAAATAATATTTGCAGTAAATTTTCAAGAACATAAATACAGAGAACATGAAATTAACTGCATACTCTCAGCATTTTAAATGAACATGAAGCAATGAATTATTGAAGAAAAAATCATATTCGTTTACGATAGAAAATAAAGAAGGGAGTAAAATATGACTGGCGATTTGCCTTATGAATGTACACTACTTTCTTAAACTATCGAATATTTTCGATAACTTAAATCTTATTCTCTTATTTTCGATAAATTCGATAACTCTTTTGCCCCAAACGTATTTAGCGAGTTAACATTAATCAATTAATAAATTATATTATTAAACTAATAAATACATTTTTAACCGACTTCAAAAAAAGAAGAGGTTCTAAATTCAAATTTAAAAAAAAAAAGTTTGTCTAGCGATTATTCCGAAACTACTTGACCGATTTCGATGAATTTTTTTTTCAAATGAAAGAGGATCATCCTCCGGTGGTCACATTCTAGCTTTCTAAGTAGAAAAAAAGTGGTACCATGTCAGTTTTACTCTCGATTTCTAGTGCTTTGACAGACGTTGCACGATGTGACGACAGAATATAGGTAGTCTGCCAAAGACTACGGATGCCGCAGTAATGATGGTATCAGTACTTGATAGCAAGAGGTGTGTCTATTACTAAAATTATCGCATTAAATAGCAAAAAAAATTTAACAAAAAACAAAACCGACTTCAAAAAATCTGCATAAAAGTAAAAATTAAAGAATAGTTTTTATGCTGAACAAACGTAGGGACATAATTTATTCAAAGCCATTACAACAAAATTTTCGAAGTCGGCGCCCAATTTCAATGAAAAACCCCACACACTGCCTCAATATTATTGTATCCCGTGGTTACATTTTAGTTAAAATTTGGCGTCGACTGCAAAAGTTATGTTGTATTGGCTTTGAATAAATTATACGCCTACGTTTGTTCAGAATAACAATTATTCTTTAATTTTTAGATTTATACAGTTTTTTGAAGTCGGTTTTGTTTTTTGTTAAAAGTTTTTTTGATTAGTTACTATATACCTACATGAATTTAAAAAGAAATGGATACAAATTAGTTTCAGAGCATCTGAATATATTTTTTAGATTTTAACAATATTTGTCTATTTGTGTAGATATATTTAATAATGTAGGTATTAATGTATATGTGTCAATTTGTTATCTGAACTCTGCTATAAGATAATTGAATTTTTGTGGGTCAAAACTGCTGAAAACAGTGTTGAATTTTAGTTAATTCAATTCTAGTTAAGTAGGTATGTTATTTTATTTTAGTTTGTTGGCGAAAGAACATTGGTCCTATTTTAATTACATAAAAATCAACATTAATTCACCTGACGTTGTGTGGGATGGTGATTCACGTCGGAGGGACTATTTCTATGATAAAAACATTGTTCTAAAAAACCCATTTCAAAGAAATCACTCTGTGGGTGATTACATAGAAAGACAGGCATTTTCGACTCCAGTGTGAATGACAATTTCTCCCTTGAGAGGGAAAAACATTAAATCATGTTTAATGTTTTTCCCTCGCAAGGGAGAAATTAGATATAGTTTTTTAATGTCAAGAAAAAATGAAAGCCACAATTTCACTGAACTCTACAAGTATAATGTTGCATTTACTGTACTTATTATAGAACTCGCCATCAACATATGGTTGCTACAACAGAAGGTAGTAACTGTGTAGTAACCAATGAAAAACGTAGCTATTGACTCTTGTTTCTTTCGAGTGCGATATTCTTTATGGTTGCTACAACAGAAGGTAGTAACTGTGTAGTAACCAATGAAAAACGTTGCATATTTGCGTGTCGGAATTCACAGAATGACCCCCAGCCCTAAAACATTAAACATGTTAACATCTTAATGGTTACCTCGGTATGAACGCTACAGTCCCTCGCCGTTTGTAATGAGGTAGCGAAGAAAATCGGTTATGTGTAGTAATTGTCGTTCGTTAAAATTATGAATAAATTAGTTGTAGCCCGCAACTAATTTGTGATAATAATTTTTGTCGTTACCGTTTGTTGTTGCTAGTAATTTACTTGTTAGCCGCAATTAATTTTATTTAGTTATACATAGTTACTGATCATTTGCTGCTACTAAATTATGTACTGAACCCTCATTTTCAGGAGATAAAATTGAATGCTTCCTCTGACTCTGTGCCCAGCCCTCGCTTCACCACTACAAACTCGATTGCCTCGCAGAGCAGCAGAGAATCGTCTTCCACGTTCATTCAAAAGGCTCCAAATAGGAATCCACTTAGGACAATGACTTACGAACCAGTTAGGCAGGTACCGGAGCAGGAGTAATTGTGTGTTGACTAGAACCGGCGTAAATGCAGTGTTTTTATTCGCCCGTTAACTATAGAGTTTAGGAGCAGTGGGAACTTCCTGACGATAAAGGTTAGCGAAGGAAGAGTCGTTAGCGGCGATTTGGAGCTCGGACGTTCTGCGGAGGTGGCACATGAGCTGAATGGGAGAAGTCCACTTTAATAACCATCTCTTTTGTTTGAAGTAAGTACCAAGGCAAACCCAAAAGGAGGGTCGACTCTCTCAATGGGCAACTTTTGTGTTTATTTTTTTCTCTTTTATTTTTCTTTCTTTCCTCTTTCAAACCATAGGTCTGGACAACACCCTTCACCACCGCGGCTCAGGGTACTTTCCAATAGATTGGTTCGACTTACTGGCCACAGAATCACATCCTCACATCGCCATTTACTAATGTTTACGTGCTGTAGTCATCAATAGGAGTTTGGGTCTCTGCTCAATTCCAGCAATATCTATCCTTCGCCAACACCCGATGATCGATTTATCGAAGGAACGATCGAAGCGGAGGAAGATTCCCATTGCCTAGGCAACTGCTCCTCCTTCTTGGGCCTAAATTATCACGTCAAATTTACAGGTTTCTGTAGTTATTCTTGTAACAGTGCGGCTGTTCTCGAGTAGTTTCTTGGTCCGGTGGAGACGGGATCGGTGGGCGGAAGCCTAATCGATATCCCTTCTTAACCGGTGATAATCTCGCTGGTCTAGGAGTGGGACTGTCGAGGTCCACCACCACTGTCACACTCTGTCATATTCTTCAACTTTATACTATTGGTGTATTATTTTCAATAATAAACCTTTGGAATCGATATTACCATGCCTTCCGGAGGAGTCCGTCGTCACTATCTCGTTAAGTACTGGAGGCAAGCGCTTTCGATCAACCAGCTAGTGACGACGGACTCCTCCGGAAGGTATGATAATATCACTTCTTACACTAGCGGAACTAACCCTTTAGATTTAATACTTTGGAATAGTTTTTTTTTATCCTTCCCTCAAATTTTGGTGGTTTCCGTTTCAAGGTACCAACGCACGTAGTATCCGGAAGTGGAATAAAAAAAAAAAAATGCTATCCGTCCGTCGCCGAACGCCGTGCTTCGCACTTTTCATAGTTACCATGAACCAAAATGAATGAAATTTGGTTTGTAGGTCCCATTTTGGGATCTAGTTGGTTCGCGAAGCTCGGCGTTAGTGGGGTCGTCCACTGGCAGCGTACTCGAGCGGCGCGGCGCTTTGCGCTACACAAGCGGCAACGAGCGACACGCGCTACAGATCCAACTACATTGAGTTATATGTGGTATCGTCCACTGGAAGCGTGTTCGAGCGGGCGGCTACGGGCGTACACGAGCGGCAACGAGCTACAAGCGGCCGATCCAAAAAAGTTGGATCTGCCGCTCGTAGCAGCTCGTGCAGCTCGTTCAATTCTATTGCTTTGGTAGGAATCCCTACGAGTTTTCGTACGAATAAATAAACATAGCAAACGGACGGTTCATCGGAACACCTACCTACCTTTGTACCATATCCCTGGTCATTTCGAGTCAGTTCACGCGAAAGCCCCGTTCTGAGTAGGTGAAAATTCCCCTCTACGCAGAAAATGGACCATAACACCGACAAATTAATTAGGGCCATTCATTCTAATACGCCTCTCTGGGATATGAGAGACAAGAGATCCTACCATTCATGCCAACCAACTTTTCAAACTCAACTTTTCAACTTCAATTTCAAACAACATGTTCTTTGATTTAACATTCGTATTCGCAAATGGTTGCTACTTTCAAGGAAATAAAATTCCTCTGGGTCCATGAAGAATAAAAAGGAAGTCCCCACTTTCCTTGAATACACTTGAAAACAAGCTGAAGCCCGACGCGCGAAGGCGCTTGCAGTGGACGACCCCTGTCGCTCGTAGCCGCTTGTTAGGTTGCCGCTTGTGTCGCGTGTAGCGCCGCGCCGCGTGAATACGCTTCCAGTGGACGACCACCCTAAAGCCGCAGCACGTGGTACATAGCCTAAGGGTGGTCGTCCACTGGAAGCGTATTCACGCGGCGCGGCGCTACACGCGACACAAGCGGCAACCTAACAAGCGGCTACGAGCGACAGGGGTCGTCCACTGCAAGCGCCTTCGCGCGTCGGGCTTCAGTTTGTTTTCAAGTGTATTCAAGGAAAGTGGGGACTTCCTTTTTATTCTTCATGGACCCAGAGGAATTTTATTTCCTTGAAAGTAGCAACCATTTGCGAATACGAATGTTAAATCAAAGAACATGTTGTTTGAAATTGAAATTGAAAAGTTGAGTTTGAAAAGTTGGTTGGCTTGAATGGTACCTCTTGTCTCTCATATCCCAGAGAGGCGTATGAGAATGAATGGCACTAATTAATTTGTCGGTGTTATGGTCCATTTTCTGCGTAGAGGGGAATTTTCACCTACTCAGAACGGGGCTTTCGCGTGAACTGACTCGAAATGACCAGGGATACGAGTGATGTGGTACAAACGACAAAGGTAGGTAGGTGTTCTGATGAACCGTCCGTTTGCTATGTTTATTTACGTGGAATTCGTATCAAAACTCGTAGGGATTCCTACCAAAACAATAGAAATGAACGAGCTGCACGAGCTGCTACGAGCGGCAGATCCAACTTTTTTTGGATCGGCCGCTTGTAGCTCGTTGCCGCTCGTGTACGCCCGTAGCCGCCCGCTCGAACACGCTTCCAGTGGACGATACCACATATAACTCAATGTAGTTGGATCTGTAGCGCGTGTCGCTCGTTGCCGCTTGTGTAGCGCAAAGCGCCGCGCCGCTCGAGTACGCTGCCAGTGGACGACCCCACATATACGAAAGAAGCGACCGAGTGGCGCGTGCGGTGGCTGGACGAGTGTCCCATGTGGCAACGATAGACCGCACGAATATTTGCTGTTCTTTTCATTTTTCTCGGAGGGCCTTTTTCCCAGATACCTCGTCAATTTTTCACGCCGAGATGATTACCGATTACTTCTCTTTGGAAACCTCAGCCATGATGGAGTGTTGGGCGGAGGGCGAGAGGCAGCAAATAAACTAATACCGCCAATAAAATTTATTTGGCATTGTCACCATTTGGTGGGTAACTAATTAATTTGTTGAATTAAATATAGCAACTATGCTCAATGTTCCACCTCATCACCTACCTCCTACCTATTTTTCAACATTTTGTATCAATTGAGAACCTTTTTTTATTGCTAAAAACTTCAAACTAATGCTACTTAGTACCTACTTACTTTATTCGTTGCTTCCCAGTCAACCAAGGTCGCGAAAGTGTTTGAACTCACTTTTGAAACAAAACTAAAATTGCTGTCTCCAAAATCCAAAATCCAAATTCCCACTCACATTTTGCGTTTCAGAGCCTTCTGATTGTATAATATAGATGGTCCGATATGAATGGACGGAGGCGATGGTGAAGATATAGCCATCGGATTTTTCTATTTACTTCTTCTATTTCTATTTACTCCGTGGTGAGTGCTAAGTACGGTAGGCTTGGGTAGGTCGCAAGAGAGAGGAGGATGTGCCTCTTGGGAGTCTTTTATGGATAGCTAACACCCTGCGGTTATTACCACAGCAAGTGTTGGAGAAAGAAGCGTCCCGCGGTTACCACCACAGCAGATGCTAAGGGAGATGGCTGATGGCATGAGCGGTCCCGCCGGGCGTGAAAGTGTTTTTTTCACGTTTGAAAACAACACGAGGGGCCCCGCTCGGTCAGAGGGCGTCGATTAGAAAATGACTCGAGCGGTCCGATTACCGGATCCCTGCCAGACATGCAGTTTAGTGTTGTTATTGGTCATGGAGTCGGTAGTCAAAGTTTTACCCAATGGTTCTCAAGGAAATCGCGATACCATGATTGTGAACTCATACAAATTTAATTTTCACAAGTTACTGGCCAATGACTTTTTGCGGTGGAGACTGGCTGAGATGGTCTTTCGGGCTGCCCATGGGCAACCCCAACGAAGTGGTTGAAGCTTTTTCCGAGTGGGTTGTGCTAGCGCCAACTGCTCAAGCGATTACGTATGCCCAGTACATTCATGACACTTATATCGGAGATGAAGCACTTTTTCCTCCAGATATGTGGGCTAGTCGAGTGAGTGATAACATTGTTAGTACTACGAACGTTTGTGAGTCATTTCATTCTGTATTCAAAATGAACTTCAATGGACACCATCCAAACATCTTCATTTTCTTTGACGCTCTAGTTCGCTATCAAGTTGACGTTTATACCAAAATAAATACACCTTCAGGCGACTTCAGGCATAGGGTAAGTAAGAGGGAGAGTCATTAGATCTCAAAATTAATAACGAAATTGGACCGAGAGGAGATTTCCTTGTCCAAGTTTGTACAAATCCTTTCTACCAATTACCAACGGACATGCCTATGACATTACTAATTTATAGTACAGGATAATATTATCGACAATTATGACACTTATTTTTTAAAAAATATAAGTATACTATTACTAACTATGAGTGAAGTGTTTTTCCCCCATGAGCTGATAGCAGGAAAATTGAAAGCGGGGCCGCTCGTACATTACGGGCCATCGTTGGACGGGACCGCTGGTACACGTAAGGCCTCAACCAGACGGGACCGCTCGTGTATACCTTTTAGGTGGCCGGACCGCTCGTACAAGCACCCAGGGAGATGGAAGGGTAGGCGAGAGAGAGAGAGAGAAGTCGTAGGTAACAGCGAGGTCGGTCGAATGAAGACCTGGGCAAGCCGGGCGCCTTATAAAGGTGCCTCCACCTCGTCCCCCATCTGTCAACGGTCATTAACAGCCGTTGAGAGTCGTTGGGAGTTCGATGGATGAAGGGGAAACCTTCTGGGCTTCAACCGAGGTATCGCACAGCTCTTCTTTATCCTTGTTTATTGGTAAAATCTATAAGGCATATGTAACATTTGAGGGGTACCACGACATACTATCATTACCTGTATTACATGTATCATTATTTATACATTTGAATGACGGCTTGCACTGCCCTACCAAAGCTTCCATTAAGAAAAAAAAAATCACAGAACACTTCGAAAATCGATTTTTCTTCATTTTTTGCCCAATAGGGGAGCATGTTGGATGTACTTGAAAAATTCGAAATTATTAAGAGTGATAGGTTGGGTAAATCTTTGAATGATGTAGTTCCTTTAAGTTTTTCTCCATTATTGCGTTAATTTCTGTAACAGCTTGGTTCCAATCCTCTCTGCCCCCTGCACCTCGTGATCCTTTCACTTTTTGGCATTCTCTTCCTGGGCCAATCAGAATCGACCCCCCTTCCTTCGTTCCCTTCACCATTCTCCTTCACAACCAATCAGAATCGACCCCCCTTACTTTGTTCCCTTCACCATTCTTCTTCACAACCAATCCCAATCGACTACATTTCACTTTTTGACTATTTATAAGGTCACCTCTCCAATGTGCCTTCAGTTATTGTGTGTTACTGACGATGGTTTGATCACCGAAACCGGTATAACAGTGTTTTTTGCGTTTTTCGTGTATTAGTGGAAATATATTATTTTTTCAATAACTCAGTTTTTCTTTGAAATGGGTTTCCACGATTTCTTCGCGAGTGATTTAGTTCGTAACAACAGAAAAAATCGCGTAGGCCGAGCTGCAAATGAAGCTGACCTGAACATCAAACCCGAACGGGCGAACGCGGCAGGCTCGGGCGTATAGTAGGACTCCCCGTGGGACACTTCCGCTACTTCACACGGTTTGATCGCCTGATTTGTCCGCCGGCACCGCCGCTCGCGTCGCTCGCTCGCATTTGCCGTCTACAGTGGGACATAGAAAACAGCGGTCGAGATTTTCAGGACGCGGTAGCTCGAATACTTTCAATAGGTAGGTATGTTTTTTATGACGTTTTTAGGATGTCCCTCAGTGGTAAGAGACGTCCTTATGTATTTGATCTGGTCAGAAGTGGACAATACTCCGCCGAGAATGAAAAGTACCACATTCAAATATCCAGATCAGTCGAAAAAAAATCCATAGGTGTGTGTGTGTGCGTGCGTGTGACAGAATCTTGTGTGCGCTGCCTTGGGCTTAATTCCCAACCGATTTGCGTGTTCATTTTTTAGATCGACGCAGAACTCAGTCCAGTTGTGCACTACGTCGCTGGAATTTCGACATTTATTTCTATAGCGGCGGGGGGAAGAGAACGCGGGATTTTCTACAAATCTTGTGTCCGCTGCCCGTAATCTCAACTTCTGAAGCTGCCATATGACACAGGTATTAAGAAACAACAGGTAAGTAGCAATATAATCTTAGATCAATCAATCAATTTATTCACATTCCTTGGGGTATTGTTATGATGATATCACCTATTCTAATATATGTAGTCAAACATGTACCAACGTAAGCTGTTCATACCGCATCACTACTCACGAAATTGGACAATTAAATTGCACAACGAATTCATCGTAATCATAGATCAGTTAGTTACTCCTATATACTTCCAGACGATCTGCAATGAGTGAGAGTGATATATACACCACCCTAAGGGACGTCCAGTGTAATGCATGCATTACTCGACGGGATGTTTAAATTGATTCCGTACTTGAGAATTTTTTGAGACCACTCAGAGCATATCATTGCTAGGGAAATCTGATAAAGCGTCATGCATGGCTTTATAAAATCGATTTGGTTGTTCCGTGATATTATTTCATTTGAAGAAAGATGGTTATTTTGGATTTTGCTGATAGCCACTTTTGTAAAGTGAACAAAAATTTGGTTCGGTGTCTGTCTGTCCGTCTGTGTGTCCGCGAATCCTTGCCACACGCATAATTTCCTCAATTCAAAACCGATTGCTGAAATGCCCCAGATGTTACAGAATGATTGCAGCACGAGTCCGATCACTGCGCATGCGCGAACGCGAATCCAAGGTACTCGATTTCTCACGAATAAATGGCCCGATTACGCTCAAACAGGAAACAGTGATCTACGCAGGAGGGGCATCTATACAGGAAAATAATAAACCGTTGTGTAATAATTTGCAGCGTTTTATTATACGGTTTATGTCCCTCGGTAGGTATGCGGTCATTTATAACAATTTAAAGAATGTCAGCGTATTAAACGTTAAGAAACAGAAGTTCACAAATTGGGGGTGTGAACAAGCGGATTGAAGTCGGAATTTAAAGTTTTTGATACAGTTTTGACTTTGCATGTAGTTCCTGCACGATAAAAGAGGGGTATCCTTGATATTATTAGCTGAGACACCACGTATAGCTACCTCGTGCACTAAGTGAAGAAAGCCCTTAGTGAAAGGGCTCTTTCAGAAGGAGTTGGTACCTGTATAAATTTGACTTAGCCCCTTCTTCCATGCAATAGGGTGGTTCCAGTGGGTCTGATAATATCAAATTGAATTTCGCCATCGCTTTCAATCCGGCTAGAAATGCTCTTGTGCCGATATTCGGCTCGAAATATTCTAAGTGGAATGGTGACTTCACGGAAGGTATCTCAGTTAGTTTGGATAGGTCATTTTTGTCCACTTCGCATGATCAGATAGGCACCCCTCACATGTGCACTTGACGGAAAGCTGTCTCTGAGCTTTACCATATGATACCAGTAAGTGTTGTACTGTTACAACTGTTGTTATTGTACTGTGTTGTACTGTTATACCGATCATGTACACACTGCACAGTAGTTGTGGATTCCGAAGAACTGTGCACCCATAACCTAACTGTTTCCTACATGAATGGATTCAGTTCAGCGCTTCCATCAGGTACCTACCTGAATGCTGCTATATAGGCATCTTCCCCTGTTTCGAGAATACAATCGTGTGCTCGTTTCAGAAATATGAGGAAGCATCCTTGATGAATGCTGGAAATTAAGTACCTACCTATCCGATCGAACGAATGGGCAACTCTCACGACAGGGAGAATCCAGCTAACCATACTATCTCCGAAGTTTGAGGAGCTCAAACGATTGTTTCTTTTTTTTCTCCCCTTAAAGCCCTTCACCGTGGCATCTCATTGAAATAAATTCGACGACAGTCCCCAGCACATCAGAGTTCAACCCGATACGACAGAGGAAACGCTTTATGGCTGTTGTCCGTATTGATAGAGGTAAAGAAGCGAGATTGGCTTTTGTCACGCCAACGAATACTTCCATCTCGATTTGTTGCCTCCCAAGGTAGTCTTCTAAGATAAAACCTCATTTCTATTACGTTTTGAATGTCGCTTTAAACTGCGCATGAGCAGTGTGGGTGTAAGTACCTTTATTTCAAAACTCACTAATAATATGGTCGTACTGCATGAATAGCAATAGTTTGCAAGGATAAGAAACCGGCAATCAAGTACATACCTAGGTACGTAATAAATTTTGTTGTTGCGAATTTTCCCCAATTCATTCAATGTTATTATTCCGGATGAAGACCAAATTCGACTCCTTCGCCCCAAAATGGCAAGGACTCGGTGTTTTTACGAATTTTCAAGTCTCCTCTTTAACCTGAAAAACCGCGTTTTTTAATTTTTGAAATCGTTTATTTTCTGAACCGTCTTTCGGAATTAGTTAAAGTAGACTCGGATCTTGAAGTTGTTTTGCTAAACTTTGTTTATCACTAATTTCAGGAGTAATTTTAGTTCTAACTTCTTAGGTGAACTACGTCGATTTCAGAAAATTGTGAAGGGTAATCTGTGGTATATGAGAGGACAGACGAGTATTTTGTAGGTATGTGGTAGTGACAATAAAATGTGTCGTCAGTGACTTTCTCGATCCCGTCTACTTTATGATCCTCTGTTTTATGAAGGTACAACTTATTCAACACTATGAACTATCATATAGCTGTGTATTAACCAGTTGCAGTAGGTACTTACAGTTCCAAAGAAGTGAAGGGGGGGAGGCAAAAACTACGGGAAAAAACGCTGCAAAGTCCTTGTCACATGGGTTTATTATTCTACTGGACATACCTACAGAAATGTTGGCTGTTCATTTATTGTTTCTTCCATGTGAAATAATATTGAAGTAGCTATTTCTGCTGGTTTCCACGATCTTTGGCCCCCAAAACACGAATTAGGTAAGGTCCTTTTTTTTCCAAATTATCTTCGACCATTGATAGTGGCATTTAATCGTCTTGATCCACTTTTTCTAGTGTTATTATACAAACTGATGGTGATTTTAGACGATTTCGCAGGTTTTTGACTCACGAAAAATCAGTTTTGGGAGCTGAACATTTGGTAGAACCTCAATTTTCCACTCTTTGGTCAAAATCGACTTCATAATCGGTCTTTTCGTCCCAAAAACATGGAAAAAAATACCTCAAAAGCTCATGTTAAGTACTAACATGTTGCTAAAACGCAAAAAGTAACTATTTTTATACAAATTTTCCCTCCTAACACCCCTCGGTATATTCCGATCGGGCTGAAAAGTTTCGGGACACAACTAGGGCCCAAATGGAGCATGTGTGCGAAAGAACGACTTTTTTAGACCGAAAATGAAGCCGGTACACGTGATACGGCGTACGGCGTACGGCGGACGGACATTGCATTTTTGGAATCTACGTACCTTGAAACGGAAAAGAAAAAATTTTGAGGGGGTGTTATAACTGAGAACGCAATGAGTCCCTATCAAATTTCAACTTCCTACGGTGAACAGGAGAGAATTTGGCACATCAGCTGAGCGGGGTGCGGAGCCCGTCATTTCATTCGTCAACGCAGAGGCCCTTCCAGGTTTATAGTTCTATGGTCTGGAATGCTCGACGTTTGGAATGTACGCGGTGCCAGTGCCACGTGCCACTGCCACCGCTGATTAAATCATGATGAATGTCGTATGGGACCTCAAGGGACCTTACCCGCATCATCCCTGAAAGTCTGACCAAAATCCGTTCAAAATTGATGGAGTTATGACCGTAACAAGAAAATCTCGTTAGCGCCTGCGCAGAGGCTACCGTTGATTCGATCATGATGAAACTGATAGGGGACCATCTAGCGCTAAACCCACACAATTCCTGAAAATTTGATTGAAATCAGATCAGAATTGTGGAAGTTATGGCTGTGGCAAGGAAATGTGGACAGACAGACGAAACCAAATTTGTTCAGGAGGCCCTGAAACGCAAAATGCATGTGGAAATTTTGATTTTGGAGCACAAAAAAATTTTCATTATGAAAGTGAAAACAAAGCTTCCGCTGCCTTGCAGACTCGGAAGCAAAATTTTGAGAGGGTGTTATAAAAATCTTTTGCTGAGCGAATGCAGTATGATTTACCTGTGATAGCTTAAATTTTACGAAACGGCTGACGTGGGGCTTCCATGTCAGCCTCTTGCCTAATGTAAGACCCAGGTGTTTGACTTCGCTTGCCAACTGGATGCCCGAAACTGAACCTCTGCTGAGGGTGAATGTGACAAGTGATGATTTGGCGGGATTGATCTTCACTTTCCACCTGTCACACCATCCTGTTTTGGTTAGGTGCGCCTGCAAGTTTCGCCTGACTTCCGGGATTGTGTTTCCAGCTGACAGTATCCCAGTATCCTACTGTCGTTGCATACATGTACGCAACGACGGGAGACCATTTTCATGTCTACGAGTGGCAACGGTAAACTAGTAAGTATACGGCTCCAATTGAACATTATGGCGCTGGTGAGATTCAGTCGCATGGTTACAGTCATGTGTTTATTCACGCCATTGGAGAAGTTTCTCTCCCAATTGTGGAAATATCCTACAATATAGAAAGTAAAGAGGAAAGTGCGGTACCTACGGGAAAATGGAAAATCCATCGCACGCACGCGTACCACTCAAAAATACGAAAGTGAAGTGAATTCAACTAGGTGTAACTATGTGTGAGATTCCTTGTTTATACTTGTGATAGTAGTTCAGTTCCACCAACCATAATCTGCCGTCATGTTCCTTTTAGAAACGCCCTCCAGACAAGTTTTCGCATCAAACCAAGCTCAGTGCTTCTCAGGGATGTATAGAGGAGGAAATTGGCAGCTTGAGATGTGGTGATGAGTCAGTTAAATCAAGAGCTTTCCAACGAGTGGTGAACGATTTTTGTACCATGCAAAATGACGAAGATAAAGTTCCGTAGCAACGATTCGGTTGTAAGCGAAAATCGTCAGAAAAGTATCCGTGAGCATTTCTTCGTAACGATTTTTCGTGAGTAATTTTCAGTTCATGTGCCAGAGCTAAGACATTAAAATGTCTACATGGACCATGTCTCCATGGTCTATTTATCATCCTGGTTCTTCCTTATTACAAGTAGCATAAAATGAGAACTGAAGAAAAGAAGTGCACATAGATATGGTTACCCTACCTGTGGAGGGGGGGGGGGTGTCAGTAGCGGCAATATGGGCAGTGAACTGTTAATAAGAAATATGGTACATAGTGATGAGTAGAGTTCGGATCGATATGCAAAAAAAAAATACCTGAAATATGCAACAAAAGTTAGCAAAATATGCAAAAACATGCAAAAAATTCAAAATAATATGCAAGTTGAAATTTTAGTCCGATTTTTTCGGTTTTCAAGTTTTTATTCAGAAGTCTAATACGGGAATGAGCAATGTAACCCCAAACTCTTAATCATACATCTATATTTTATAAAATGACACAAATAAAACTGTACAATATTAAATAAAATTTACAATGATTAAAATTTCAATGTGTAGGTGTAGGTACAGATATTTCCCTGGACTATCAACACTTTTTCGAGGTTTTCGACTGTGAAATTCCTCCGTCGGTCTGACAGAGTCATTTTCAGCGCGGAAAAGGATCTTTCAACGTCGCAGCTGACAACAGGAAGGAATTTTAACTTGGCAATTTCTCCAGGAGTGAGATATCCCGCAAAGATCGAAAGGGCAGTCATACAAAGGCACGTATAAGACCTTTCACATGACTGGAGATCGGAAATTTCAGTGTAGGTACGCAGATATTTCTTAGAAATATGCCATTTATATGCAAAACTCCGTAACATATGCAGATGCATATAATATGCAAAAACGCTGCAAAGTCCTTGTCACATGGGTTTATTATTCTATTGGACATACCTACAGAAATGTTGGCTGTTCATTTATTGTTTCTTTCATGCTTAATAATCGAAATAGCTATTTCTGATGGTTTCCATTAATTTTGGCCCCTAAAACACAAATTAGGTACGCTCCTTTTTTTGTTGTTGTTGTTAACAACTGTCTTCGATCATTGGTAGTACCATTTAATCATCTTGATCCACGTGTTGAAACTCTTCATAGTGCTATTCTACAAATTGATGGTGATTTCAGACGATTTCCCAGGTTTTTGACTCATAAAAAATCAATTTTTGGGAGCTGAACATTTGGTAGAACCTCAATTTTCTACTCTTTGGTCAAAATCGACTTCATATTCGGTCTTCTCGTCCCCAGAAACATGGAAAACGATACCTCAAAAGCTCATGTTACTTACATGTTACTAAAACACAAAAAGTACCTATTTTGTGCACATTTTCACTCATAACATCCCTGGGTTCCGATCGGGCTGAAAAGTTTCGGGACACAACTAGGGCCCAAATGGAGCATGTGTGCGAAAGAACGATTTTTTTAGACCGAAAATGAAACCTGTAGACGTGATACGGCGTACGGCGGACGGACATTGCATTTTGGTTTATTATTCTGTGAATAATACACCTATGTATTCGCTCAGCAAAAAATTTTTTTAACACCCCCTCAAAATTTTTTCTTTTCCGTTTCAAGGTGCGTAGATTCCAAAAATGCAATGTCCGTCCGCCGTATCACGTCTACAGGCTTCATTTTCGGTCTAAAAAAGTCGTTCTTTCGCACACATGCTCCATTTGGGCCCTAGTTGTGTCCCGAAACTTTGCAGCCCGATCGGAATATACCCAGGGGTGTTATGAATGAAAATGTGTGTAAAAATAGGTACTTTTTGTGTTTTAGTAACATGTTAGTAACATGAACTACTGAGGTATCGTTTTCCATGTTTTTGGGACGAGAAGACCGAATATAAAGTCGATTTTGACCAAAGAATAGAAAATTGAGGTTGTACCAGATGTTCAGCTCCCAAAATTGATTTTTTATGAGTCAAAAACTTGCGAAATCGCCTGAAATCACCATCAGTTTGTATAATAACACTAGAAAAAGTGTCAACACGTGGATCAAGACGATTAAATGGTACTACCAATGATCAAGGATAATTTGAAAAAAAAAAAAACAAAAAAAAACAGGGAGCGTACCTAATTCAAGTTTTGGGGGCCGAAATTGGTGGAAACCACCAGAAATAGCTATTTCGATTATTACGCATGAAAGAAACAATAAATGAACAGCCAGCATTTCTGTAGGTATGTCCAGTAGAATAATAAACCCATGTGACAAGGACTTTGCAGCGTTTTTGGAATCTACGCACCTTGAAACGGAAAAGAAAAAAGTTTGAGGGGGTGTTATAAAAATTTTTTGCTGAGCGAATACATAGGTGTATTATTCACAGAATAATAAACCAAAAACGCCGCAAAGTCCTTGTCACATGGGTATATTATTCTATTGGACATACCTACAGAAATGTTGGCTGTTCATTTATTGCTACTTTCTTGTAAAATAATTGAAATAGCTATTTCTGATGGTTTCCACCAATTTTGGCCCCTAAAACTTGAATAAGGTAACTACGCTCCTTTTTTTTCAAATTATCTTTGATCATTGGTAGTACCATTTAATCATCTTGATCCACGTGTTGAAACTCTTCATAGTGCTATTCTACAAATTGATGGTGATTTCAGACGATTTCCCAGGTTTTTGACTCATAAAAAATCAATTTTTGGGAGCTGAACATTTGGTAGAACCTCAATTTTCTACTCTTTGGTCAAAATCGACTTCATATTCGGTCTTCTCGTCCCCAGAAACATGGAAAACGATACCTCAAAAGCTCATGTTACTTACATGTTACTAAAACACAAAAAGTACCTATTTTGTGCACATTTTCACTCATAACATCCCTGGGTTCCGATCGGGCTGAAAAGTTTCGGGACACAACTAGGACCCAAATGGAGCATGTGTGCGAAAGAACGACTTTTTTAGAACAAAAATGAAGCCGGTACACGTGATACGGCGGACGGCGTACGGCGTACGGCGTACGGCGGACGGCGGACGGACATTGCATTTTTGGAATCTACGCACCTTGAAACGGAAAAGAAAAAATTTTGAGGGGGTGTTATAAAATTTGTTTGCTGAGCGAATACATAGGTGTATTATTCACAGAATAATAAACCAAAACAGCAAAATATGCAGGAATATGCAATTTTAAATTCAATTTTAAATGTCCAAAACATCTCCAAATACCTTAATTCGGATAAGTATGACACTTTTTATTGAAAAAACCTGATATGCAGAATATGCAAAATCCGAACTCTAGTGATGAGGCTTTAGGGCTCTGTCTCTGAGTAGGTACCCGCCAGTAGGGGCAGGACAACCAACTTCTAAAACTTCCGCCGCGGGGAGCGCTGGCTCCGACTTTTACCATCCTCCGTTCAATGAACATTGGACGAGATGGGAAGAGTCCGCCGTCCGAGAACGTCATTAATTTACAGTATGCGGTGACGTCGACAACTGACGGGAGGTCGAACAGCCATGAATCACTCGCCAGACTCCCGTCTGGGTGGGTGGACCCTCCGATCTGCATAACCCCCGCCCCGCCGCCTCTGGTCCTCAACAGATAATTCCATTAACAAACGACGTATTTCTTGAAGGTCGGCAAGGATTAGTGATTATTGTTAGCAAGGGAAGTGACGTATCCACCTTGGTTCACATCCCTCTTATCGATGCCACGGATCACAAGTTATTGAGCCCGGCTCCTGCCGCCCAGTCTTATGGCCCTTTGTCCGTTGGGCTCTTCAGTTTGGAAAAAGGATAAAATAAGGGGGGAAAAAAAATTTTCGCTTCATCAATATTTAAAAGCATGAAACTGTTATTATTCTGGTTTTCTGCGGGTTGGCGCCGTTGTTCCGATTTCTTCAATGACAACGTCTGTCTGCGAGTGTTTGCGATTCCCAGCCATCCACTGAATGGGCGAAAGAGGGACAATAAGAGACTGCGCATATATCTAAGGCTGATTGATTGGCTACATTCAAGACTAGGGATGGCACATTTCGTTTAATAACCGAACGACCCTCAAAATAATATTAGGAAACTTGTATTGATTCAAAGAAATGTGAGGTATTCAATGTGCACTTGTAAACAAAGTGGCTGCAGTTTAAATATTAAGACTAGGGTCATACCGCATGAAATTTCTCACTACTTTAAAATCCTTGCATAAAAGTATGTAATAAATTCCATTTGTCTCAAGCCATCGGGAAAATTCTTTCCTACACCTGTATAACCAGGAATATACGCTGAGGCAAAACCTTCCCATAAGGTAGGCTTATTTCTATTATTATTCCCAAGGGGGGCCGGATTCAAAGACGAAAATGCAACCTTTCTGCGCAGGTCGAAGTGGGGGTAGCCGTGACGTCAGCCTCGACGCTCGATCCCCTTCATACACCACAAACGGCCTTCAGACTAGAACTTGCTCTCTATTTCCGATTATTTTTGTTGTTTTTTTCTTTTTCCGAACCTTATTATTTTACTCTATCCTGTTTTTTTTTTTAAATTTTCGTTTTAAATTCTTGAACAGTTCGCGTAGTGTATTGTTGAGCAGGAGAGTGGAAAAATACCGTTTTATGCAGTTTTCGGGTGCTATAACCACAAGAAAAACACAGAGTTTTCACCATGGAAACTGGTGTCGTTTTAAAAATGTCCGGCTACCGAACCTTTCCGTACCAAATGGGTAAATTTTTGTGGGAAGAAATATTAAGATCCTGTTAATCTTAAATGTGTTACAATCTGCAGTTTACATTTTAGTCGGGAGGATCGGTGTGATAACCTGAAAAATAGGTATGTCCAAAATATTACACAAAATAGTAGATAGTTTGGTTTGAGTTGATAAAAACAGTTTTTAATTATGCATTTCGTTGTTCTGTTTCCTCTTTGAATACTCATTTCCTAAGTACCTACAGTCGAACTTCAATTTATTGGACAAAGCTCCTGTCATTTGAGTTTGGCTGCATGGTAAAGTAAATATAGACTGTTCATTTCGCGATAGCTATACATAAATAAGTTGATTTATTCCTATTATTTCTTATCACTAAATTATTTTACTTGCCTTTTCAATTACCTACTTGGGGTAAGATGCATAATAAGTATCAGCCTGAGAACTGCTCTTGGGAATTATTTATATAGTGAAAAATGAAAGTTATTGTGGTTAATAATTATTAGGTGGGTTTACCTACCTAATTTAATACCCAACTTACGAAACAAAACAACTGTGTATTAATTTGTTGGTATACTCATCTAGTAGTTATTAACAAAATTATTTTGATTTAAACATAATATATACTGCTTATTATGAAGTAAAAATTAGGCTGGAGGCTCGGTTGTTCTTCCATCAAGCAGGATGCCCACCTTCAAGTTGCTTGTTTTATGAAATATCTCTTGATTTACTGGGTATTAAATAAAAAAGTAAATATATGAAATAATATCTGAGGCAAATAAATAAAGGTTGGATGCTCGAACACTTGTATATTCACGAAAAACGTCGGAAAAATTAGGCTGTACGCTAGGTTTGTTTAAGGATTCTGTGTTGGATGGGTCGAGGCTGACGTCATTATATCAGCTTATCGGCCGACCACGGCCATCTTTCTCTAGGTCATCTGCGCGGCGGCCTACCTGTTAGTATTTTTATTCTACCATGCTTAGAACCAGGGCAGTACTTGGGTAGGTACTCAATACCGATTACCAGTTAATTTCTTTTGACCATCCTTGACACTGTGAACCATTTCTTCCAGATGCATTATGTTTGAAAGAAGCCTGATGAATAGAAAAGGACACGCTCACTCGAAATGCATGGCAAAGGAAATTATGTGTACCTACCGTTTTTTACCAACCTCCATATCGAAACCTAAACAAGTACGTATGATGAGGACCTACCTGGCAGGTAGACTGGTAAGATTTGGCTGGTGGGCTTAGATACCTAACAAGTTACACTTCTTTTCTTCGTATTTTTCTTTTTTCCCTGTTTTCAGGATATGAACTTTTAGGGTGAAAATAGTGAAATAGTTTGCGTGGTCATGATTTTCATCCAATTTATATACAAACAAATTTTTCTGTGACTCAGGAACTCTGTAGTGAAAGTCCTTCCTAAATCAATATAAAGTGATCTTCTCCATTGTCCTGATATCTCTGGCTTCTTTCAGTTTTAACTTACAAACATTCAGCTTACCATATTTTCTCTACGTACAGGTACTTGAGTAAGCTATTGAAAAATAACATGGACGTATATAGAATCAGTTGGTAGAAAAAATGGTGGTCAAAATTATTGAAAAGCAATAAATAGAATGTAATAAATTACGTATTATGCGTAATAGGATGGTAGAATGTAATAAATTACCTAATATGAGTAATAGGAGGATAGGAATTAATATTAGTGTTTTGAATAGTTGTGGTATAAACCTGGCTAATAGTTCTGGAGATTTGCATCTGACAACAAATTTCAAGATTGCGCATTCCTAGTGGTTATAACATATCCAACCTCGACGAAATTCATAAGCAGTCGTCTTGAAGCTAGCTAACTACTCTCCGATTTGAGCGAAATCGGTCCATGAGGAAATGAGAAATCGTTGTTCATGATACGTTTGTGCATGCACAGTGTTATTACTGATCCAATGCAACGAAATTCATAGGCAATCGTCTTGATGCCACCCCCAACTACCCTCCGAATTTGAGCGAAATCGGTCCATTAGGAACTGAGAAATCTTATTTCATTAGTAGGTAGGTAAGTCCTACCTACTGACTGACTAAATCGGCAAAAGTGCAATCCACAAATCATCGATGTATTGTTGAAAGCAATATTCTGTCGATAGGAACTCTCAATTTTCGACTCAGTATGTCAGTGAGGTGTAATGATGACTTCTGTTTAAGCTTCTAAATGAAAATAGGATCCATTCTTAAGAATTCTGTGACCAACCGCACTCTCCTACGATGCATAGTGTGGTGAATGGATTGGAAGCCTGGGATAGAAGAGGTTATGAGGTAGTGGGAGATGTGATCAGAAGGTCACTACCACACCGGTTATACCCAAAGGCTTCACCAGGCAGGTTACACCACTCTGCGAGATCTTTTGTGAAGGAGGTACTCGGAAGGTTCCACCACGTGGGTTATACAATAAAGGCCTCAACTAGGCAGGTTCCACCAATCACGAGATCTTTTCGAGGGAGAAGGAAGGTAGTGAGAGAGAGAAGTCATCGACTTGAGGAGAGAGCGTATAATGAAGAAATCTGGCCGGAAGCACGGGTTATATAGGGCTTGTTCCACCTTCCTCCGGCCATCCGACAGTCGTTAGAGATTGGTGGGAGTGCCGGCGGTTGGACGCCTCCCGTCTCACATAGACCCCTTCCTTCACTTGGTTTATTGAGTATCATGTAAACCTTACAGAGCTGAGTGGTATAGGTGGGTACCACGACACATAGTTTTGGTTCATTATTTTCTATAATGAACCTTTGGAATCGAGAATGGAAAATTTGTTTAAACGCCCCCTCAAAATTTGATGGTTTCCGTTTCAAGGTACGTAGAATCCGAAAATGGAATAAAAAATGTCAGTCCATCCACCGTATGCCGTTCGCCGTACTTCACACTTTTCTTAGTTACCATGAACTAAAATTAACGAAATTTTGTTTGTAGATCCCGCTCGGGGTCTAGTTGGTCCTCGAAGCTCGGCGTTACTGTCAGTCATCTCTAAGGGGTTCAAAATAGGGGTTGCAATTTTCAGAACGACATAGCTCGAGAACTTTCGATAGAAGGGTATGGTTTTTTTTACGTTTTTAAATTTGTCTTGAGCTCAACAATTTTTTGAGACCACCCGGAGCATTGTACGTCCAGCCGTTCGTATGCACCAAAAAGCTTCGTCAACACGATCGTGAATCAAACGGTATTAATCCGGCCCGGATATCATCGCTAGGGAGCACCTGATTATAATCAAGGATGGCTGTATGAAGTCGAGTTGGTTGTTCTGCAATATTATTTCATTTGATAAGTGACGGACTATTGGATTTTGTTGGTAGGTACTTGTGAAACTTGAACAAACGTTGTAGTATTATTGATGGGTAAATTATTACACAACGGCAAATTATTACACTACTGTAAATTATTACATAACGGTAAATTATTACACAACGGTAAATTATTACAGAACGGTAAATTATTACACAACGGTACATCTACCAAGAAGGGGTTGGATTTTGTTGATCGGTACTTTTGCAACTTGGAGAACCGTTGAAGTATGGAAGAAAGGGTATGGTTTTTTGGTTTATTATTCTGTGAATAATACACCTATGTATTCGCTCAGCAAAAAATTTTTATAACAACCCCTCAAAATTTTTTCTTTTCCGTTTCAAGGTGCGTAGATTCCAAAAATGCAATGTCCGTCCGCCGTCCGCCGTACGCCGTACGCCGTATCACGTGTACAGGCTTCATTTTCGGTCTAAAAAAGTCGTTCTTTCGCACACATGCTCCATTTGGGCCCTAGTTGTGTCCCGAAACTTTTCAGCCCGATCGGAATATACCCAGGGGTGTTATGAGTGAAAATGTGTATAAAAATAGGTACTTTTTGCGTTTTAACAACATGTTAGTAACATGAGCTTTTGAGGTATCTTTTTCCATGTTTTTGAGGACGAGAAGACCGAATATGAAGTCGATTTTGACCTAAGACGCGGAAATTGAGGTTTTACCAAAGGTTCAGCTCCCAAAATTGGTTTTTTATGAGTCAAAAACCTGGAAAACTGTCTGAAATCACCATAAATGTGTACAATAACATTGGGAAAAGTGTAAACAGGTGAATCAAGACCATTAAATGCCACTACCAATGATCAAAGATGATCTTAAAAAAAAAGCGTACCTACCTATTTCATGTTTTGGGGGCCAAAATTGGTGGAAATCATCAGAAATAGCTATTTCAATCATTCCACATGAAAGAAACAATACATTTAACAGCCAACAAAAATCTCTAGAACTCCAATAGAATAATAAACCCATGTGACAAGGACTTTGCAGCGTTTTTCGTTATTAAATTGATCTTGAACTAAGCATTTTTTGAGGCCACCCGGAGCATTGTACGACCAGCGATTCGTTCGCACTGAAAAGCTCCGTCAACATGATCGTGAATGAAACTGTATAAATCCGGCCCAGATATCATTGCTAGGGATCACCTGATTATAATCACGGATGGCTCTGTGAAGTCAAGTTGGTTGTTCTGTGATATTTTCCATTTGAAAAAGTTGCAACAGTACCTACCAACAAACTCCAGCCCCGTCTACTTAGATAGTATAATGAACCGTCGTGTAATAATTTACCACTGTGTTATAATTTACCCATCAATAATACTTCAACGTTTGTTCAAGTTTCACTACCTATCAACAAACTCCAAAAGAGCCATCATTTTTCAAATGAAATAATATCACAGAACAACAAACTCGACTTCATACTCCGTGAATATAATCATGCGCTCCCTAGCAATGATGATCTTGGACCTCCCGATTTTTAGAGCGTCCCCAGTGATGATATTTGGGCTGAATGTATACTATTTCATTCACCCTGCTGTCGAAAATGCCTGTCGGTGCAAACCTCTGGGCCTTACTGTGAACGAACGGCTGGACGTACAATGCTCCGGGGTGGTCTTAAAAAACTCCCAAGTTCAATAACGGCGTCCTGGAGATTTCAACCCCTATTTCCCCCCCCCCCCCCCCCCCTTAGAGATGACTGACAGTAACGCCGAGCTTCGAGGACCAACTAGACCCCAAACGGGACCTATAAACCGAATTTCGTCAATTTTGGCTCATGGTAACTGAGAAAAGTGCTCTGTACAGCGTACGGCGGACGGCGGACGGACAGAATTTTTTTGTATTGCATTTTCGGAATCTACATACTCGTACCTTGAAACGTAAACTATCAAATTTTGAGGGGGGTTAAACTTGTTTTTCATGCTCAATTCCAAAGGTTCATTACCTATTGAAAATAGTAAACCAAAAAATGATGGATCTTTTGGATTTTTTTTATAGGTACTTCTGCAACGTGAACAAACGCTGAAGTATGATTGGGTAAATTATTACACAACGGTAAATTATTGCACAAAGGCAAATTATAAAACAACGGTTTATTATACTATCTACGTAGAAGGGGGCATCTATACAGGTAAATTATTACACAACGGTTTATTATTTACCTTATGCTTCATGAATAACTACAAATAATTAATGATTGAATTACTGAATCCCGTGCATTTTAATTAAACTTTAATTCCGGGGCCGGCTTCAGTACCTCATTTTAGGGCTTTCCTAGAGGGAGCTAGAGGGTAGGTATCAACCACAGAAAACAGTGATCTACGCAGAAGTGGCATCCATACAGGTAAATAATAAACCGTTGTGTAATAATTTGCAGCCTTCTTTTCTGTGAGCTTTCAAAGTTTGGAAAATAAGCGACGCACAGTGTGCAAGGGGGTCTCGCCTTGCTGGGTGGGGTGCAATGACGTCACTTGTTGCAGAAAGTTTGAATGCTCACAGAAAAATTACCATCGTAAGCAGGTTGAAGGAGATGAAATGTTTGACCTTGACAGTGTTCAGATCAAGACTCTTGTAGATTACATAGTTTATACAGAAATTGTGAAAGCTTATCGACAAATTTTGGCTCGGACTGGATTTACATCAGGAACATCGGTTTGGTAAGATAAAAACTTGGATTACCGTTGGTAGGAAGGGTATTTTCCTTGAATTACCTGCTGCTCGGCAGATCGGGTCACAATGGCGACGGCTTATGATACCGACTTCCAAACCAACATCCGCGCGATAAATAACGTCATGAAAGGAGGTAATGTTCTCTCAAACCAGGCTAAGCAAAATATTCAGGTTGCTGTTACGAACCTTACCACATTGTTTAATGCGATGAAGGTTGAGATCCTGGATTTCCGAGCTGGGAAGGGGTTGGTGCCGGTGACTTCAAAGCCTTTGTTTCGCGACGTTTTGAGGGGGACGCCGACGGGTGGCACTCCCGCGCCAACGTTTCGGGTTGTCGTAAAGCCGAAGAATCCCGAAATGAATTCCGAAGAGACCAGGAAAACTATCAAGACTTCGATCGATCCGGTTAAAATGCGTGTTGGAATAACTAAGATGACGTCATCCCGGGATGGGGCTATCATAGTGCAATCTAGTTCGAGGGCAGATTCCGACAAGATAGTGACAGCGATCAACAAAAACTGCAGTCGCTCACTTACTGCAGAAATAGGGGAAAAATACAGGCCTCGATTGATTGTGCATAATGTACCTTCAGAAGTTACAAAGGATAACTCAGCTCAAATCATTCGGGATCAAAACGAGAACCTTTTTTCCGCGGATAGCTATCTGAATGTATGTACATTACTCACCAACAAGGCGAATCCACATCAGCGGAGTCTGGTTATTGAGGTTGATCCCGAACTCCGGAAACGGATACTCAAAACCAGGCTGAAAATAAGATTCTCTATGTGCACTGCGTATGACAATATTTACATTCGTCGATGCTATAAGTGTTCGACCTATCATCCAGGAAAATCCGAAACCTGCACTAATGATCTTTCGTGCCCAAAATGTTCCCAGAAGCATGACCTGAAAAATTGCACAGCACAGCCTAATCAGTATAAATGCACTAGTTGCGTACAGCATAATTTACACATCCGCCGGGACGAACTTAAGTTTGACACTAACCACAGTGTCTTTGATAGGGCCTGCCCGTCTTATCTCGCAATCGTAAACAAAGTGAGGAGTATGATCGATTATGGGGATGGCCAGTAAGCAAAACAATTCTGACCCCGGCATTCGATGTGTTCAGATAAACCTGCAACACAGCAGAGTCGTGACGGCTTGCCTGAACGACTATATTTTAAGGGAGAATATTGGTATGGCAGCTCTACAGGAATTATATTGTATAAAGCATAGTATTGCTGGTATTGATAAAGAGTGGAGAATTTTCAGGGCGGGAAGAGACCGTAAAAGAGCGGCTGTTTTGATTTCTGACCCCACAGTAGATGGAGTACTTCTGTCTGATTTGTCTGACGAAGATTTCGTCGCAGTTGCTGTAACTTCGGGGAATGGGTTTTCATGTATTTTTGTCAGCGCTTATTTTGATATCACGAGAGATATTGAAATTGATTTGCAGAAAATGGCACGAGTTTTGGAAAGGGCAGGTCGGAGGAGAGTGATTATGTGCATTGACACGAACAGTCGGTCAGCTGCGTGGTATGACACCGTAACCAATCGTAGAGGGAAGGACTTAGAAGAGTTTTTGGCGGAAAGGTCTCTTATGGTGATCAATAATGACGATGGCCAACCTACATTTGAGACGCGCAACGGGAAGAGTCGAATTGACCTAACTGTTTGTAATTGGGCTATGCTTCGGTATGTGTCCCAGTGGGCAAATAAAGGATCAGAGGAACTGACATCGGACCATAAGACGCTGGCCTTCGTTCTGGGCAGTGGGGATGGTGACGGCCGACTCAGGGACGTGCTCCCTCGGTATAAGGTCAAGGAGGCCGATTGGCAATTGTTCGGGAAGGAGCTATCCTCCGGACTTGGCCGGTTCCTTGGTATCGAATGGGAGGGTGAGGGGCCGGACGTATGGAGGCTTCTGGATACGGGACTGGCAAATAGGATTGAATCTGAAGAGGATATCGATGGGTTTGTAATGGTGTTGGATAAGCTTATGGCTGATGCATGCAAAAAGGCGATACCTTTGCGATCGAGTAGGGCAATTGGATCTCCGAGGCGCTCGGTGCCTTGGTGGAGCGGGGAGTTGACGGAGCTGCGAAGAAGCTTGCGTCGAGCTCGACGGCAGTACATGCGCACGCATGGCAATCCTCAATTGAGGGATGCAAGGAAGCATGAGTACTATGATTTGAAAATGGAGTTCAATCGGAGTGTGAAACAAGCCAAGTATGATTCATGGAAGGCTTATTGCAATGGGGCTGGTGGAGAAGTACCTTGGGGTGAGGTTTACAAGGCAGCTGCGGGGAAGCGACGGGCGCCGCTTGAGCTTACGACTCTTCGCAGAACTGATGGGGGGTTCACTTCGGGAATGGAAGACACTCTAGAGCGTATATTGGACGAGTGCATTCCGCGGGAACATGTTCCGGACACCGATTTTCATGCAGGGATGATAGAGGAAGTGGAGCAGTATGAGGGGTTGGCTGATGATGTCCCATTCACGGAGACAGAGGTTGGACAGGTTATTGACGGTTTCCGGGAGGGAAAAGCTCCGGGAGAAGACGGAATCACGGCGGAGATATTGAAGGCCGTGTATGGCTGCATCCCAAGAGCTGTCACGACTCTATATTCGGAGTGTTTGCGGAAAGGGGTCTTCCCACTGAATTGGAAAACGTCGAATGTGATCTTAATCACCAAGCCGGGGCGAGAGAGCTCGGACGATCCATCCAAGTACAGGCCCATCAGCTTGTTGAACCTCATGGGGAGGGTCCTGGAAAAGCTCCTGATAAATAGAATTCTTCATGACCTACGTACTCGGGGCAAACTATCACCAAGACAGTACGGCTTTACCCCTCAAAGAGGTACTGTCCAGGCCCTCATGGATGTAAAGGAGATATTGAAGAATTCTCTGGATTCAAAGCAGTATAGTGTTTTAGTATCACTAGATGTGAAAGGTGCGTTTAATGGGGCCTGGTGGCCAGCAGTGATGAGGCGCTTGGGTGACAAGGGATGTCCACGAAATTTGTTCCAATTGACCAGGTCATACTTTTCCGGAAGATGGGCTACAATTAGGACATCGACAGCAGAAGTTAAAAGACAGCAGGTCGTTGGTTGCCCCCAGGGCAGCTGTTGTGGTCCGGGTTACTGGACAATAATGTACGACACAGTGCTGGAGCTCCCATATCCGCCTGGTGTGTCGGTGTTCGCCTTCGCTGATGACCTTCTTATGGTTTGCACCGCTGATAGTGAATATTATGCAGAGGCTTTGGCGAACGAGGGCCTATATCATATTGAGAAATGGGCATGGGAGAGTAATTTGTGCTTTAACACTAATAAGACCAAGGTTTTGAGAGTTGCTCGTCGACGCAGGACTCGTGACCTTGGTGTATATTTGCTGGGACGGCGCTTGGAAGAAGTGGATCACCTTAAGTACCTGGGAGTCACGTTTGATCGGAGTCTAAAATGGAACCGTCATATTGCCGATGTCACCCAAAAGGCCTCTCAGCTGATTAATGCCCTCTCTCGTTCGGCGGGGGTTTACTGGGGTATGAAGTCAGAGGCCCTGGAGATAATATACCGGGGAGCGGTGCTCCCGATGCTGACTTACGCGGCGCCTGTGTGGGCGGAGGCAATGGAATATCGGTGCAATGTGAGGACGATCCGGCGGACCCAGCGTCTGATGTTGTTACGAATGATCAAAGGAGTTAGAACCATCTCGTTTCATGCATGCTGTGTGATAGCCGGAGTCAAGCCGATCGAGTTGGAGGTCCAGGAATTGAGGCAGCTGTACATTCTGCAGAGTGGAGAAGATGTTGACAAGCCTTTGCCGCCGAGTGACTGGAGGCACCCGGCGCTTGCGGTGGATGTGGGGGCGGAATCGGCAGGTCAGGACGATGAGGAACCATTCTATTCGGTCTTTACAGATGGCAGTGATCTTGGAGGAGGAAAAGTTGGATGTGCCTTTGTGGTTTACAAGAGAGGGATTGTGCAGCCCATTTACCATCAGAAATTTCGACTGGCTGGTGTGTGTACAATCAATCAAGCTGAGGTTCTGGCATTGCTGGAGGCTACACGCTGGGTCTGGCGCCAGAAACTGGACGTCCGTAGCAGAGGAGTGCTTTTACACACCGATAGCAAGGTGTCCCTGGCGATGATAGCTGATAGGACGAATCATTTGGCGAATATAGAGGAGATTCGCTCCCTGATTGGATGTCTGCGGGAGGCTGGATGGAATCTTCGACTAGCGTGGACGCGGGCACATGTAGGCACTGAGGGCAATGAGGAAGCTGATCGTCTGGCCAAGGAGGCGGCAGCCGACTAAAGTAGGCCGGAGGCCTTCTGTAAGGCCTCGAGAGGTCGTCTTAAAAGTATGCTGAGTGCCGAGAGTGTCAATTGCTGGGAAAGGGTGTGGCAGGCGACGGACGATGGAGACCACACAAGAAGCATATTCCCGACGATTGCTGATCGGATGCAGACCTCGTTCCCTGTTTCCTGGCGAATGACGTTGCTGCTCTCGGGTCATGGAAGACTGAAGGCCTACCTGCAAAGATTTCACTTGGCGGAGACGGATGTGTGTTCCTGCGGTTCCGGTGACGTCCAGGATTGGTATCATGTCTTGTATGACTGCTCGCATTTGGACGCTCCTCGAGCTCGACTGGAGCGGGTATGCGTCCTGCGAGGGGATGAATGGCCTTGTGATGTCGTTGTGCTACTCCAGAAACATACAAGAGACTTGATTTTGTTTTTAGAAACTATAAATTTCGACGTATTATGATTTTATTCATGCATAGTATACTTATTTATTCTGTAATGTCAACACGAAATTAGTTTAGTATAAGTAATATCTTCACTATGTACAGTAGACTTATCCCAGCGTGTAATTAGCCTGTAATCATTTTATGGAAGCAGGCTGCTGTAAAAAAAAAAAAAAAAAAAAAAAAAAAAAAAAAAAAAACCGTCGAGGGCAAATTAATATTCGCTTTCAGTTCGTTAATAATTGACCGATTTTCAATCAGTAAACTGCATTGGATTCAGCATCAGCATAGAATTTCCGGAAATTGGTTCTGGTGTTCAAAATTTCAAAATTTGTACATGTGGGTCACTGGCGTTCGAATTTCAGCACACAGCCCTCTAGAATTTGGGTAATTGGGATTTCCGAAAAAAGTAGCCAAATTCAAACGCCAGTGATCCAAACATACAAATTTTAGAATTTTGAACACCAGAACCAATTTCCGGAAATTCTATGCTGATTTTGAATCCGATGCAATTTACAGATTGAGAATCGTTCAATTATTAACGGAAGGAGAGCGAATATTAATTTAGCTCATTTTGGTGCTGCCACGTGGTGGCGGCTTTTGGAACTAGTCGTCGGGCTATTTCCTCTTAATACAATTTATTGCTGTTAGAAGATTTGAGGTGGTCTGGGAGATTATTATATAAGCGAGGGGCAAGATAGGAGGCATGTCTCTGTCCTAGGTATTTCTTCCTGAAAGGGACTGCAACGGGATTTTTCATTTTTGACCGTGTAATGGGGCCTAGCCCTTGGTCGGGGATGGTGCCATAGAATCCTGCCTGGTGTTTCACAACATACTTAGCCATTTCAAATAAGTATAGGTGCCGAATACTCAACATTTCAGTGTTTTTATACAGTATGCTGGTTGGATAAAATTTACTCAAACTGAACCTTATTTTTATTATTTTCTTATCACACATTTTGACACTGTTCAGCGCTGAATCCGAACACCCTCCCCATCCCAAAATTCCGTAGGTCAAAATGGATTGCACTAGTGCACAGTAGAAAACCTTGAGTTTTTCAATTTTGAAGACTTTCTTTCGTCTCAGGAATGAATAAAAAAGAAACGCTGCAAAGTCCTTGTCACATGGGTTTATTATTCTATTGGACATACCTACAGAGATTTTGGCTGTTTATTTATTGTTTCATTCATATAAAATAATTAAAATAGCTATCTCTGGTGGTTTCCACCAATTTTGGCCCCCAAAACACGAATAAGGTACGCTCCTTTTTTTTTTAAATATAAATTATCTCTGATCATTGATAGTAAGTACCATTTAATCGTCTTGATCCAACTGTTGACGCTTTTTCCAGTGTTATTGATGGTGATTTCAGATGATTTCCCAGGTTTTTGACTCATAAAAAATCAATTTCGGGAGCTGAACATCTGGTAGAACCTCAATTTTCTATTCTTTGGTCAAAATCGACTTCATATTCGGTCTTCTCGTCCCCAAAAACATGAAAAACGATACCTTAAAAGCTCATGTTACCAACATGTCGCTAAAACGCAAAAAGTACCTATTTTTGTGCACACAACTAGGGCCCAAATGGAGCATGTGTGCGAAAGAACGACTTTTTTAGACCGAAAATGAAGCCTGTACACGTGATACGGCGTACGGCGGACGGACATTGCATTTTTGGAATCTACGCACCTTGAAACGGAAAAGAAAAAATTTTGAGTGGGTGTTATAACAATTTTTTGCTAAGCGAATACATAGGTGTATTATTCACAGAATAATAAACCAATAACGAGCAGTACGGGTCAATTTTGAGCATTGTTCTTGCCAGCACAGGCTTTCGTCTATAACTATTCCAAGGTATTTCGTGTTTTGCACTTCACTTACTGAGGGAGTAACACAATTGGCAGTTTTTAGGATCACAGCTGGATTTTTGAAGTCTCAGGGTAGCTGAATTTGCAGGGGATGTTCTTTTTATGGAGCTGAAGGTTATGTAGTTGATTATAGTATGATATTAATTTTTCGAAGAGCTGAACGCTTGTCTAGTTTTGAACAAGTTCTCACGCCTTCGCGAATCCCAACCTACAACTCGTGAACATTCGTAGTGTTTCTTTTGTGACAGGGCGATCCCTACAGCGCGTTTGAGCCGGTTCATCGTTAGTACCGCAGATTGCGGATAGAGCGCTCTTGGTGCTTAGTTTCGAAGCTCTGCGAGCGGTTGGGAAGGCGATCGACCCGATTTTTACAGCTCGGAAGAGCCGCCGTTCGATCTCAACTGACACAGAGGGTGCCGAAACTCAATAAGAGCAGTTACCTATAATTCTCTCAATATTATTCGCTCAATGGGAGCGTTGGACAGTCGGGTCTCGAAAATTCTCATCTCAAGACCGCTCGGAAACAGTTCGAATGATTGAGAATGTGTTTGTTGAAAAGTAGAGTAACAAGAGCGTTGGACAATAATTCGAATTGAAAATTTGGAACGCAACATACACAAATTGTATATCACACTAAATATGATTGGTAAACTCAACTAGCAGTAACAAAACGATTTGATTTTTTGAAGAACTTTTACGTTAGTGGAGGGAACTTTTAGGTTAGTGGAACAAACACCGAAATCTTTTTTTTTGGAGGGGGGGGGGGGGTTATTGGCTCAAGTTTTACTTTTACGCCATACAATACCTATTACAAAGGATTACATACCTACTCATCATACATACTCAAACAATAAAACATTCTACTCATTACTTAAATATTCATAATATTATCGAAGTTCACATACTGCACCTTCCTAGTCGATTGCAGTAAAAAACGTGTATAGTTCGTTGTGTGAATAAATACACCTTTGTATTCGTTCAACAAACAATTTTATGAATACCCCCTCGAAATTTTTTCTTTTACGTTTCAAGGTGCGTAAATTCCATAAATGGAATGTCCGTCCGCCGTCCGCCAAATTATCCATATCTAACTTTATTTTCGGTCTAAAAAAATCTTTCTTTCGCACACAGCCTCCATTTGGGTCCTAGTTGCGTCCCGCAACTTTGCAGCCCGATCGGAATATACCCAGGGGTGTTATGAGTGAAAATGGGTATAAAAATAGGGTTGTTTTGGTGTTTTAGTAACATGAGGAGACTGAATATGAAGTTGATTTTGGTCACTGAATGAAGGTTTGGGGTTCTAACGAAGTTTTAACTCTCAAAATTCAGTACTTATGGGTCAAAAACCTGTGAAAATGGCTGTAATCACCAGAAATGTGCATAACAGCACAGGAGGTGGTATCAACAGGTGAATCAAGAGAATTCAATGACAATTTCACTGATGGAAATAATTTTTCAGAAATAGCAACCTAATATTCGATATTACCATACGTACCCCAGGAGTCCGTCGTCACTAGCTGGATGAGTACTGGAGGCGAACGCTTTCGATGTAAGGACATCATCATCAGCCCGTCGAGAGTATACTGGAGTCAGTTCGTCAGAAATAACCCTTTAGTATTTAATACATAATATTCAATTTTAAACCCGTGGGTCTCTTCAACGCCAGGTGTGGGTCTCTTCAGCGTCAACAGGTGAATCAAGATAATTAGATGACACTATCAATGATCAAAGACAATTTGAAAAAAAGAAGTGTGATTTGTGTTTTTGGGCGTCAAAATTGGTGGAGACCATCAAAAATAGTTATTTCAACTATTGCACATGATAGAACAAATAAATTAACAGCCAACATTTCTGTAAATATGACCAGTAGAATAATAAACCCATGTGACAAGGACTTTGCAGCGTTTTTTGTTTCATTACGCTCGTCGGTTGTTTCTGGTGTAATTACAACCATTTGGTTTATTATTCTGCGAATAATACACCTATATATTCGCTCAACAAAAATTTTTTCTAACACCCCCTCAAAATTTTTTTTAACGTTTCAAGCTGCGTAGATTCCAAAACTATGCAAAGTCCTTGTCAGATGGGTTTATTATTCTACTGGACATATTTACAGAAATTTTGGCTGTTAATTTATTTTGTCTATCACGTGCAATAGTTGAAATAGCTATTTTTGATGGTTTCCACAATTTTTGACCCCAAAAAAGACTAATAACGCTTTTTTTAAAATTATCTTTGATCATTGGTAGTGCCATTTAATTGTCAGGATTCACCTGTTGAAACTTTTTCTAGTGTTATCATACAAATTGATGGTGATTTCAGACAATTTCCTACGTTTTTGACTCATAAAAAATGAATTTTGGGAGCTGAACCTTCGTTACACAACCTCTATTCATCACTGTTTGGTCAAAATCGACTTCATATTTGGTCTTCTCGCCCTAAAAAACACGAAAAAAGATACCTCAAAAGCTCTTTTTACTAGAACACCAAAAGCCCCTATATTTACACCAATTTTTCAGCCATAACACCCCTGGGTATATTCCGCTCCAAAGTTTCGTGACACAACTAGGGCCCAATTGGAGCCTGTGTGCGAAAGAACGAATTTTTTAGACCAAAATTGAAATAGATATATGCATGATACGGCGGATGAAGCTCGGCAGCCCGATCGGAATACACCCAGGGGCGTTATGGGAGAAAAATTGGTGTAAAAATTGGGGTTTTCGTGGGTTTTTGTAAACATGAGCTTGTGAGGTATCGTTTTCCATGTTTTTTAGGCTGAGCAGACCGAATATGAATTGATTTTGACCAAAGAGTGAAGAATTGAGGTTGTAACTAAGGTTCAGCTCCCAAAATACATTTTTTATGGGTCAAAAACCTGGGAAATTGTCTGAAATCACCATGAGCTTGTATAATAACAGTGGACGTAGTTTCAACAGGTGGATCAAGACGATTAAATGGCACTATCAATGATCAAAGATAATTTGTAAAAAAATAGGAGCCCGATTTGTGTTTTTGTGGGGCCAAAATTGGTGGAAGCCATCCAAAATAGCTATTTCAATTATTGCACATGAATGAAACAAATGAACAGCCAACATTCCTGTATTTATGTCCAATAGAATAATAAACCCATGTGACAAGAACTTCGCTGCGTTTTTCAATAGGATTTCATGAAATTAGGGGGGGAATTTAGTGGGTGTCTACCACTACTTCCCGCTCTGAATTTCTGTAGCAGCCGTAACGTTGCCACTACTGGCTATTCGCTTATTTTTCATAGTGGAGCTATTTTTTCCAACAGGGTTATATAATTATAAATAAAGAAATATAGATAAACAAAAGAAAATATTGATAAATTGATACAGTGAGCGACGGACTGTGATTTTAAATTTTCTGATTTCGCATTGCAGTCTTATTTTTTAATTGCATTGAACTGCTTATATATCAAGTCATACCAGATTTTTAAAGGTTTTTAATGTTTTTTAATTCCAGGGGAAGACACCCAATGTGATTTTGTTGGACAGTTTTTAGACCTAAGTTTCTAGCCCTTTTACAAGAGACCTCAGAGGGCTGGTCCCTTACGGTGGCTACTACTAAAATTTTGGACTGTAATGCTGGCGCAAAATCTTCGTTTGCTTTTCTTCAGTGTCTGGTAAACTATTGTATGCAACCTAGTTTTTGAAATAGCCATTCGATACAGCAAATGTTGAGAGATAGAGCAAACTTAGGAGTGAAAGAATACAACCGAAAAATAACGAAATGACGACGTAATTAATACATAATCTGTGCTGATTAAGGGCGGTTGCTACTGTCGCATCTCCGCTTGGCAGTCTCTTGAAGGTTTCAACTAAGTCTCTTCCATCTGAAGGGAAGGCATCAAGCCAAGGTTTTATCGGAAGTGAGGGGAAATGTGCCCTGTAATAGCCACCTGAAGGGCAAGAGGAAATACAGCTCTGCCATTTCTCTCGCATTCTTCTGTGGACGTTGTCGAAGAGATTTCGGTATGGCAAGCTCAAGATTAGCATATCACTGCTGATGAGGTGCTTGCACACTTTTATTTATTTATTGCAGTAATCAAAAGTGGATTGCATTTGAAGACGAATGGTGAAAGAAAAATTTGTTTGAGACGCGCCAGTGATTTTATAAAAATAAACGAAATATGCATTTCTGAGAGCCTGCCAAAACGCTTGCTTCAGCTGACTCCGCTCACTCGCTGAGCGTGAAGTCACATTTCTCGTGTCTATGTCTTGATCCACCATCCACTTCCTCTGTGCGCTTCATGTTGCTGATTCTTTGGTTGTGTTTTCGTGACTTTTTGGTGCTGTTCATTCAACTTTTCGTGCTGCACTCAATATTGATGCAACAATAATTCGCAGTATTGAACAAAATACCTAAAGTGGTGGATGGGTATGAAGCGTCGTCTTTCAATCTTTCAACTTACCGCCTCTGAGTTCATTTGGCCTGTGCACTCCGTTGGTTTATTTAGTTAGCGAGCTATTGGTATATAACATCAGGCATAGACGTGACGCTTTGACGGAACTAAAATCTGAAGACTGGATTCTACGAGTTCATCACCCTGCTTGCATGATGTATTTTATTTGAAAATTTGCTTATCCATTCAAACCCTATTCAAACGTGAGGGCGGTTCTAATTATTCGCACGTGCACATTAGCTATTTACTACATGCGAAACAAACTGATATTCATAGACCATTAAGGACTTGGTCTGCATGATCAATGAAAATTTCAGCGAAATTGGTCGAATAGAACCGGAGATTTGAGCGTCCAATAAGATTTACGCTGGCGAAAGTTATACGGTCAAAGATTGATGAAATTAATATGGGGCCAACTGAGGACCAGTCCGCACATACCGTCTAAATTTCAGCTTGTTTGTGTCGTTCTCTCGATATGATAATGGTGACTACAAGGAATTGCAGAACCAAACTTGTTCACTGATATCTGAAACGCAAAGTGCGAGTGAAATTCTTTACAAGTTGGAGGACATCAACTTTGCTTTTGAGTCTAACAAGGTAGCGATTGTAATAAATTTAGAGAAAAAAAAATGTTGTAGTCCTGCAACATCCAAATTTCCACTCGTGTTATGCGTTTTAGAACTTTGTGAAAAATGTTGATACTGTATCTGTGTGTCCGCAAATCCTTGCAATGCTTATAACTAGACGAAACAATAGACGTACGAAGCTGAAATTCTGAGGGTAGTTGGATATTGGGCCCAAGATATACCCTAGTGGATTTCATCAATATTGAACTGTTACTGCCGTCTGCGCAGGTGCCAATGTGAAATGCAAGCAACGACCATAACTATACGATAGGTTGGTCGCAGTTAGCTGAAATCTGGAGGGTAGTTGCAGGTTGCGTGGAAACATTATCCACCATCATATAAAAACGGACCGGATTTCATGTCTGTGTTAGTAGATGGTCGAGAATCAGCCAAAAACAACCCTTACGGGGATCCGGAACCCACCCCACTCCCGCCCTACATAGAGGTGATTTCATGTACATTTTCCTCAGCTCCTGTTCAACCGATTTTTTTTGCAGAGTCTATTCTCGTCTTTCGACACATCTATCCTTTTAATTTTACATTTTTTTAAAGACCTTCCACAAAAATAACGGTTTTTTCCCCATTTCTGTGCCCTCTTCAGAATTGCTATAACTGAAAAACGCTGCAAATCCCAACACAACGGTTTATTATTTTGTACAGAATATCCTTCTGCTACAGATCACAGCTCTCTGTATAGTTATCCCTTCTACCTATATAGATCATAGACGCTCCGTAGCTTAGTACCTAACCCCGTACTCTTACTGGGAACCTACCTAAATCACGCGTTAACTGTTGCTAAAAATAATTCTGTCGATGACAAACAGTA
Source organism: Leptopterna dolabrata (assembly GCA_954871275.1). Classification (NCBI taxonomy): domain Eukaryota; kingdom Metazoa; phylum Arthropoda; class Insecta; order Hemiptera; family Miridae; genus Leptopterna; species Leptopterna dolabrata. The sequence goes on from OX940974.1 coordinate 16,940,398, forward strand.
GCTAAAATGGCAAATAGAAACACAAATGAAGTTCCGAAGGGAAATTATTGATGTGCAGTGAACAAATATTCGGTCCCGGTAGGGTTTCGATCTCGGAAACTTCGGCGTTTCAGTCCTTCACGTATACCACTGCGCTATAGCGCCAACCTGGCCGAGAAACCAGTGATGTGCGCTCAACGCAACTTGATACCTGCATACACCCTGCTCTTTACGGCAAATTGTATAGCAAATTTTATGGCAACATCGTAGAATGCTCCGGATGGTCTCAAAAGTTCAGAAAAAAAATCAAACTATTTAGAAATGCGACAAAACCCACCTCCTCAAAATAAATTTTCCGAGGTAGGGATACTATGGATTTTTCATCCCTTAGAGTTGAGTGACAGTAACGCCGAGCTTCGAGGACCAACTAGAGCCCAAACGGGACCCATACAGCAAATTTCGCCAAATTTTTTTTGTGAATTTTGGTTCATGAGAACTAAGGAAAAAGGCGCGGACGGCGGGCGGTGGACGGACGGAAATATTTTTATTCGATATTCGTATTCTACGTCACTTGTAACGCAAACCATGAAATTGTGGGGGGGGGGGGGGGGGGGTTAAAATTTTTTTTCATGGTCGATTCCAATGGTTCATTATTGAAAATAATAAACGAAAATCGCGAAAAGGATCCGAGATTCCCTTCCCCAAGGACTCACTAATCGTGAAAAAGTGAACTTTTCAGGAGAGCCATTTGAAGTGAAGGCGGAACATACATACGACGCGCCCAGCAACTGATACAATGGACTTCGCGCTCATGGTACCCTTTCATACGGTATTTTGATTTAATTTTTGTACAGTCATGTTCTGGACATGTTTCTGCATGGTTTGTTGTTAGAGAACAAAAAAAAATAAATCGATTTTTCATCTTCCGGGTCCCCTTAAACTTCCTGACCATCTAGAAACCACCATAAATATACGCCAATTAAGATTTTTGTCACAATATCGATTATTTGGCCAAATTCCTTACCGAATAACCAAATATTGGGCGTATTTATTCGGCCTGCACTTTGGACCGAATAATCGAAAATTCGGCGTAAATAATATTCAGTTGATTTGTTAATTTATCTTTATGAGGTGAAGCTTGAGAACAACCAGTGAGTTAATCTCTTAAGTAATTAATAACTTTGCAAAACATTAATTGATAACTATTAAGAATCACTATAAAAACGTACCTACAAATTGGTGTATATTTTCTTTTTCTTTCTAAACTGCTTTTTCTTGCTAAACACACTTATTCGGTTTGACCGAATAATGGGTTCTGCTATTCGGTATTCGGCCGAATACTCAAAACATCGCCGAATAGGAAGAATATATAATGGTAACCTAATATTTGGCGCATCAGTATTAAATAACTAAGCTGCAGCCGACTATGAATTCATCAAACTGATTCAATTTTATGAACATGTTAGTAAAGTGCCGCTTATATAAAGACAGTATTGCGATCATGTAATAATGGCGAGAAAGCCAAGTTTCACACCTTAGCAGAAATTTTTTCGACTCTTGCATGAATGCAAGGCAACTATCCCAACTATCGAAGGTAGAGAATACCTTCGATAGTTGGGAAGCAAAATAGAGCTATCGAAAGAATTGTTGAATTTGGAGAAACTCAGGTATTCTCAGTAGGTACCTACTACTTATAGGTACGTCCACTAAAGATCTGTAGGGAGTCAAAATTCCGGCGCCGCGCCGTGGCCAAAATCAGTAAGATATATATTTTGAATATTATATCTGGAAATTTTGAGCATTTACAAGTTAGACCACCAAAATATCTACTTGTGCCGACACCGCACATAGGAGCGACGTCGGCAACGGCTCCGCAAAATGCAAAATCCTGTTAATTTTGGGTTTTGCAATTTAAAATTTGGAAGGTAGACAACTCGTACGCCGTATAACCTTCCGGATTTTTGAATTTTCTATAAGGATCACCCAATGAAGATTGCACGATTTACTCGATATTTTTTACGCGGTTAACACTAATAAGGAAAGTCCAGTCAGCTGGGAGAAATAAGGAACATTAATTTACCAGGTTTCCAAAATTACCTACCAACTCACATTGAGTGAGGTCACACTACAAGTTTCTTCCTCCACATCGCTCCACACAGTTTGGATGTTGACCGAAACAAGACTTTCGCCTGGTCTCAATATCTTTTCCTGCATTTGAGTTTTTCAAAAATTATTTTGAATATTGATATCCGCCTTGATGCCTCGAAAGAGTTATGCATCATCTGACGTGTATCTCACGGTAATATCCAGCGAAATCATCAAATCCTATCAAATCTTTGAATGAATTTTCAATAAAAATGACTCTGGATGCCTGAAGTGAACCAGAAATAGGTCTAAATCACCTCAATCTGTATGTGTTTTCGAATTAAACATTTAATGTGATACATCTCCTCATTACTTTGTTCAAGTTGTTAGTGTAAAGTATCGAATTGTTTTTTACTGATGTTCGGTAAAAATACCAGTTCGGTATTGTTTTCTCAGCGTATACTGACTCCTGGTCAGCGAACTCACTAGTTTACTTACTTTTCTGTGATTTAGGAGCATTGAGATGAGTTCTCTGTAAGGGGTAACCGCTTCATTCTCTCCGCTATATGACCAGTAATGAAAATATGTCCGAAAACGGTTACAGCGTCATATTTTTTCTCCCCTAGTATAATTTAGGGTAAAGATAGTTTACCTAATGAAGACAGTCCACGTGTTGATGGAGATGGTACGTGTGGCGCCTCCCGGTCCACACCGAGTCACGACTCCTCCAACCAACCTCTCAAACATCTCTGTAATTACACGTTCTCCAACTCCACCTCTTCCCGTTTAACAATGTTTATTTACTCATTCCTCTTTATCATTCATCTTTTGCCGTGTTCCGTGGGTTATGACCGAATCGTCTTTTGTTTACCTTGGAGGTGTCTGTCCTATCGTTACCCTTGATCGGGGCTCTTGTGGCTGGACGTGACCTGTTAGTTTCTGCCCACGCCTCTTGCGCTATGAATGCATCACAGCTTATTGTTATATCTTTGTTATATCATCGCTTGTTGCTAAACAACCCCCTGTTGCTTCACATCGGACAGGAGTAGTACCCAAAAACAGTTCCAGTCATGCAGCATAAACATAATTATGAATGCATTAGAAGTAATTTACTTACTTACCTACTCATTAAACCCTTGGGTTTAGCACTGTTTTATGTGGTTTTTTCCCCTTTGGTTTATTTTTATTTCGCCAAGTTGTACAACTTATTAGTAATACATTGCTGACTTATTTCTAGTACATAACATCATCACAAGACAAGATACAGAACTTGATTGTGTATATTTTGATAACCATTGAGAATAAATCTTATTAATTTCACTGCGTTAGTTCATGTGGATTTTTTCTTTTCAGTCTTCTTGGCAAATCATCCACGTCAAGCAATGGGGTCTGCGCACGTATTTATTGGGGGAAAAAAAAGGAACTGGAGTCCTGAGAATTTTAACCTCCAAACGTCATCGCTTCACGACGATTTATAGATTAGTTGCGGGCTGTTGGAGGATTTCACGTTGGCGCATGCGCAGAAGGAAGTTATAGTACCTTTTCAATGAATTTGATAGACCATCTGTGCTTAAACCCGCACGTACCCTCCAAGTTTCAACTCACTATGACTGTTTTTTTGGATAGTTATGGGCGTTACAAGGACTTGGCAAACATTTCGTGTTTGCGCGTACGCATCCAGATGTTACACCCCAACCCCCACCCATCAACCACAACCCTTCAACCCCCAACTTTCAGCTCTTTTCGACCATTTCTAGGGTAGGCTTCACAAGGATACAACGTTTGCGCATGCGCAGACGAAAGTTACAGTTCTTTTGGTTTATTATTCTGAGAATAATACACCTATGTATTCGCTCAGCAAAAAATTTTTATAACACCCACTCAAAATTTTTTCTCTTCCGTTTCAAGGTGCGTAGATTCCAAAAATGCAATGTCCGTCCGCCGTACGCCGAATCACGTGTACCGTCTTCAAGTTTGATGATAATTTTGCCAAAGTAAACGATTTCATGCGGTCAAATCGTCTGCTCACCGTCCATGAAAAGGAACGGCCAGAATTTCTCTTGGTTCATGAAATAATGTTTTAGAGAATCAAGTTCCACTTCAAATGAGACGTCGAAAGTATCATCTCGAAGTTACCACATTTCAAAAAAACAACCAAAATCATCGAAAACGATGGCTACATAATTTATTAAAGAGCTGAGTTGGTCTCATTTGTTGCGGATTCGATTTTTTCCCCCGAAGTTTTTCTTTGCAGTTAATAGTTTTTAAATGGTTGTTGATATAGGAAGGAGAATTCGTGTGGATTAAGATTAGCACGAGATTTCCAAGTAGTTAGCGTGAACAGAAGCACAGTTTTAGTCGGAAAAAGCCTTTTTCGCCCCTCTGTGCTGGAGGTGAATAGGGATAGGTATAACTGTTGGCGGCAATGCGTAGAATCCGGTATTTGCCGCCATCTTGTCTCAAAAAACATGGAAAACGATACCTCGAAAGCTCATGTTACTAACATGTTACTAAAACACAAAAAGTACCTATTTTTATACATATTTTCACTCATAAAACTCCTAGGTATATTCCGATCGGGCTGCAAAGATTCGGGACACAACTAGGGCGCAAATGGAGCATGTGTGCGAAAGAAAGATTTTTTTAGACCAAAAATGAAGCCGGTATGCGTGATACGGCGGACAGCGTACGGCGGACGGACATTACATTTTGGTTTATTATTCTGTGAATAATACACCTATGTAATCGAATTTTTATAACACCCCCTCAAAATTTTTTCTTTTCCGTTTCAAGGTGCGTAGATTCCAAAAACGCAATGTCCGTCCGCCGTACGCCGTATCACGTGTACCGGCTTCAATTTCGGTCTAAAAAATTCGTTCTTTCGCACACAGGCTCCATTTGGGCCCTAGTTGTGTCCCGAAACTTTTCAGCACGATCGGAATATACCCAGGGGTGTTATGAGTGAAAATGTGTATAAAAATAGGTACTTTTTGCGTCTTAGCAACATGTTGGTAACATGAGCTTCTGAGATATCGTTTTCCATGTTTTTGGAACGAGAAGACCGAACATGAAGTCGATTTTGACCAAAGAGTGGAAAATTGAGGTTCTACCAAATGTTCAGCTCCCAAAATTGATTTTTCGTGAGTCAAAAACCTGGGATATCGTCTGAAATCACAATCAGTTTGTATAATAACACTAGAAAAAGTTTCAACACGTGGATCAAGACGATTAAATGGCACTACCAATGGTCGAAGATAATTTGAAAAAAAAAAAAAGGAGCGTAGTTAATTCGTGTTTTGGGGGCCAAAGTTGGTGGAAACCATCAGAAATAGCAATTCGAATTATTTCACGTGAAAGAAACAATAAATGAACAGCCAACATTTCTGTAGGTTTGTCCAACAAAATAATAAACCCATCTGACAAGGAGTTTGCAACGTTTTTTAAAGAATTTGATATGGGACCATCTGTGGCCAAACTCGCACCTACAGCTCCTGTTTCAGCTCATTACAGCCATTGTTTCATATTATTTTGCCCAGGACAATAGTTGACCACTGTCAGACACGGAACCAAATATGTTCCTTGATGTCTGAAACGTAAAATGCGAGTGGAAATTTTCATTGTGGAGGACATACATTTTTTTCGACTCTTGCATTTAACATGTTATATATCGATAATGATTTTCAACACTACAACTATGGTATTGTAATAAAAACAATATTTGGGGATCTTGCTGTTGAATCCATCCAGCAGCAATGGCAACCGTGGTCCGAGATCCGACCCCGGACAATAGGGAGAGTGGTAAGTCTTCACTCGACTTGCCGCCAAGTTGATGGAGGGAGGTTTGGGCCTCTTCTGGCTGTGATATCAGGCGGCTTCTCTCCTCCCCATTAAAGGTTCGAGTTCAACTCCGGGCCCCAAGCGCCCCCACGGTTGGCCCGCACACGCTGAGCAGCCATTCTGCTGAATGCAGACCATATCATACGCGCTCCTCTTGTTAGGACTTGAGATCAGCAGCTGGTCCACACACCGTGCCAGGTGATGGTTGCGCCAGTCACCTTTATCTAGTCAGGCTGGATGTCTGCCAGGCCTGCTGCTGCTTTTAGCAGCCTGGTACTTCTGGATCCTGGCAGTATTGACGCCAGTGGGGGATCCGGATCCAGAGACCATAGAGACATCAGTGATGAAGGCTCTTCACCGCCAATAGATCTGGTTGGTACCTAACTCCAACAGGTTGAAAGGGGGCTCAAGCCACACAGGTCATCCTTTGCGTCGTCCATAACCATGCAGCAGGTCCACGGCAGAATTATGACCTAGGTCGCACCATAGGGGGGCAGACCTGGAGGACATGAGCGGCCGTTTCTTTCATGTTGTGACAACCCATTCGGCAGCGATGGGTAGTTCCGCTATGCTGATCCCTTGAATGCCTCATCCTGGTGGGCAGAGAACCAGAGTAAACTTTCACCAGACCTAGGGATTTCCAGCCCTGCATTCTCGTCAACGGATTCCTGATTTATAGTGTCCTCAAAGAGCTGCATGCAGACAGTGCTTAGCCTGTAGGACCTTAGTGCAGGTATCTGGGTGAGTAGCTACATTACACCCACGCCCCCATCTCCTACTGGTCCATGGATATAAACATTAGCAGAGTCGAGTGGTAGTCCCAGCCATTTTCTGATGTTGCCTCAGATTGCCACCTCCATTTGTTTCAGGGTAGCAAGCATTGTACTCCCCATTACCAGTTGATGGGTCATTGATGGAATACCGTGATCTCGCAACACCATCTTTTGCAGAGGCTTCAGGGGGGCTCGGTCAGTTCTCTCAAGCATGGAAGCTACTTTGCTGCTGTATTGGGACATACATCCTGGGCTCCAAACGGAACCCTCGCTATGTCCATAGAACATTATGTGGAGAAACCCTTAAGTATTCACCATCAACGTCTATGGATAAACCTTCTGTTGGTACCACCAATCGGCCACCTCTTCGCACCAAGGGAAGGTGCAATAGTTTCCTGAGATTGAGGTTAGTCCCACCTGTTTCAAGGCACCATTGGCTGTTACCTGGGCCTGTATTCCTGCCTTTGATGTAGTAATCAGTACAGCATCATCAGCAAAGGTAACCGACTCTGGAGGAGAGGACTAATAAGACATGATCTATGACCACGTTGAATAGGGTGGATGACAGGGGGTCCTCCTGCCTAATTCCCCTCGCATTCCTCAGCCACAGACCTACCCCAATTCTTGTTGATCCATTTTGGTAGGCTGCTTCAATGTATTCCACCAACTGCTTCGGCCATGGCCTGGCTTTTATTATGTTCATGATGGCAAAGTACGAGACTATCGAAAGCCTTCTCAACGTCAAGAACTGCCACATGTAATACAAACCTTCCGTACCTTTGTTATGAGGAAGCAAAAACCTAGGTACCTATTTCGTCCCACTGTGCGTCGCCTAGTAGAGCGTTTTTATCACCGACCAACCCTCAAGATCTTCTACCAGTTTGTTTTGAGTGGTCGAGAACCCCCTTGATATGAACTTTTGATTTAATTTTGATCCTACAGACAGACAGTTTGTTGAGTATCTTCATTTCTGCCCAAAAGGAAGTATGTTGGATGTCCCTGAAAAATCGGAAATTATTAGGAGTGATAGGTCGGGCAAATTTTTGAATGACGTAATTCCTTTGTTTTTATCCATTATTACGTTCATTTCTGTGATAGCCCACCTTCCTTTCACTTTTTGTCATTCACTTCCAGGGCCAATCAGAATCGACCCCCCCTTCACTTTGTTCCCATCGTAATTCATCTTCACAACCATTCCCAATCGACCGCCTTTCACTTTTGGGACTATTTATAAGGTCACATTGTCCATTGTGCCTTCAGTTATTTTTTGTTACTGACGATGGTTTGATCACGAAACCGGTATAAAAGTGTATTTTTCTTGTAACAGTGAAAATATACTAACTTTCAATAACTCCGTTTTTCTTTGACCCCCCCCCCCCCCCCCCGAGATTACTGAGAAAACCATGGTTGCAAAAGATCACTCCAGGAGATCAATACCTTACTGCCTACACCAAGGCTTATATACAATGAGTATACACCTAGTTATTCTGGTCTGATAATAAAATCGTTAATTTACACATTTTACATAATACAGATAAATTGACAGGTAAAATTAAGAGTGTTTTTCGGCATGACATTTACGGCTATATCCCTGTCCCCGTTTACTATGTGAGCAAATTCCGCCGACCATCCCGTGGACAAGTAACAACAAATAGAGGGAAATTGAGAGACCAAGATGCTGTACGACCGGCACTTTTTCAAACATCAGCCGAACCTCTCCTTTCAGATCCTGCACTACTACTGCACTGTACCACCTGCACTATGTAGTGTGGTGGCCGCGGTATTTCGAGAGTTATTATCAATTAAAATATGCGGCCAACGGGTATGATGGATTCGGATCGTGGAGGGAGGAAGCAACCTCGGAGTTGGGACTATTTGTTCTCAAAGACAAGAGGTCCATCACTGTCATATCTGGCGAGGGGCCACCAAGGAAGGCGAGCCGCGACGGGGCCCCTACGTGGAAGCCCCTACGTAAAGGACCGTACGTCGCCGGCCATTGGGAAACAGGAACAAGCTGACTCGAGATATACCTAAGCGTCTTCCAGAGAGAGAGAACGGTGTAAAATTTATATTTTCAAAGAGGCCCCGAAGGAAGTTTGAGTTATTGGGGAGGGAGAAGAACCTTTGAGAGGCGCCGACCTCTCTGATCTGCCGCCGCAACCGATCGCGCCAGCCGACGCTTGGAAAACGCCTACCAGACGAGCCGGCGATTCTATTTCATACCGCATTAGTCACTCGGATTATTCCCTTTATTACTCGCGGATCTGTAAAATATTAGTATTGCAAATCCTCATCCGCTCTTCCAGTCGCTCGTATTAGGCAGTTGTGAGCGAAGAATACAACTTGGTTGCATCGCTACGGAGCAAATGATACCTACTTGGTAATACTTTGCAGCGCAATGGAAATGATGAGTTAGCGTTGAGTTAAAAACATATCAAGAGCTTTGCGTATTTAAACCGTTTCCAACGAACGTTTGCTTCTTTCTACTCTACCGAAGGCAGGACAGCCTTGTATCCTTGCAGGATGTGAGTGAATCCACGAAAAACGTTAAATTCTTCTCTCATCAGTTGTTGGGCTTTCTACGTGGTATAACTGGAGGCAGGGAAAACACTTGGACAGTTCTCTCGCTGGTATATCTCCCCCAGTGCCAAAAAAATTATATCCTCAATCAGTAATCAGAAACCAAACATCAAAAACCTCTCTCCCCTGCCTGCCCCACTCCATAATGCAACTACTTCACCGAGGTTTGTGTGTTTTTCTTGTGTTTTGAAGCTGGGAAAAAATATTTATTCAATTCAAAACTCATCAAGTTTCACTCCTGCAGGTTCACCCCGAAGCTTTCCTGACTGGGAGTTACAGCACAATAAACCAATTTTATAGCTCAATTATGCGTGCACAAATGCGAAATCCCAGTCTCTCGAACCGAAAATGGCAAAAAAATCGCTATAATAATTATCCAAAGAACTGCGTGATCTACTATAACTTTTTTTTGTTGATAAGTAGATAAAGTTGTTTCTCTTTCCCATCAGTTCAAAGAAACGAGAAAGCCTGAAAGCCTTTTCAGTTGATTATATTGTAGGTACCTCGTCACAGAATCGATATCATCTAGCTCAAAATAATAATATGTTCTCTCTCTCATCCATCGAAGACGGCGAGTTGTGAAATCTTCGTCCTCCAGTACCAACAGAAATGCCCTAATCAGTCCCTTGCTAATTTTTGTGGATGTAGAATAATAATATCAAGAATAATAGAAGAAGAATGGGTCGCATGAAAACTGTCGAACTGGCAAGATGGCGAAGTGGTGGTAAAACGTTGATATAGGGCGCTGACCACCCAAAATCGGCTGGTTAGTCATGATCGTCGATTTGTCTTTTTTGATCATCGATATAAACGAGATTGTTAAAACCGGGCACCGGTGTTCAACACCTGATATCTTCGGTTTAATGAGTAAACGTTGATTAAAAACTCTAGTGAAACCAGCCCGAAGTATTATGTCATTCAAAATAATCGATTATTGGGTTATCGTTCTACTTTTCTGACATATCTTGTGGTTTTGGAAATGAATTTCCTGTCCACTTAGTCGTGGACACTCAGTATAAGTATTATGCTTATATAAATATGCAAACTCTGTAGATGGACTCAGAAGGCTGTGAGATGGATTCGGCTTGTACCGAAATATGTTTCAAAAATTCATGTAAGTACTGTAACAGTGTGGGCTGTTCTCGATACATTTTTTCTTCCGGTGGAGACGGGATCGCTTGGGGAAGCCTAATCGATATCCCTTCTTAACCGGTGATAATCTCGCTGGTCTAGGAGGGGATCTCTCGAGGGTCCACCCCCACTGTTACACTCTGTTACATGGTAGCAGAGCGTGGTTCGGTAGTATGCGCTGAGCACTTCACCATACTCCATCCATTTTTTGTGGGCTTACCAGAAGGATAAGCCCAAAGGTTTCCAGAAGGATTCCTTTACTAACAACCTGTCCCTTTGATGATAAATACATCTATTGGCTTCCCCACCCCCTTTCCCCCCCTTTAGAGTGTCAGTATAATTAAAATATACTGAGCTCATTAGAAGGCGATTGATGCCGTGTCCCAATAGTTGTTCCATCCTAACGATGGAGGTTGATCACCTAGAGGCTGCCCAGATTAACACAATTCACTGGACAACAACCTCTGACAACATTATCCACCAATACTCGTATGTAGGAGCTTTGTTCTCCACCAGTAAAATATTATTGAGGTAGTACCATTACGATGGAGGTTAGTCACCTTGTTGTTCAGATGTCTTTTCCTGAACCAGAACTTCATACCACTTTTCATTCCCCCTTTTCCCTGTCATACTTCTGCTACCCAGAAGTATGTCATGTGGGGAGGTGTGTCAGGTGGCTGTTCTCGAGCTATTTTTCCTTCCGGTGGAGACGGCCTCGCTTGGGGAAGCCTAATTGATATCCCTTTTTAACCGGTGATAATTTCGCTGGTCTAGGAGGGGGACTCTCGAGGGTCCACCCCCACTGTTGCACTCTGTCACAGTACTGAACATTTTGGACCCATTGACCGGCTATTTCATGTAAAATTCAATGAAAATAATTTTCAAGTGTTGTAGGGTTCCGTTCACATTTGCCGTTTGTTTACCCGTCCGTGAGCGGGAGGCGGTTATCCACATTTCAACTCGGCACGTCGCGGCCAGCTGGGCATGACGTCACAGATGAAGCGAATGTGTCCAGGGTCATCTGTCAGTTGTAGAGGAATCGTCTGTCAAAGAGCATCCAGGGCAAGAATCTCCAGCAGCTCATCCCTCATCTCACCCCCAGGGCTCGCCCTCCCTTTGATGCGTTACGTCCCAGCCCCCGGGATGTGTATGACGTAGGTTGGACGACGACGGGGAAGGGGCTTGGATGAGAGCCTGTTGGGAGGGGATAACTTCAAAGGGAGCCGCTACTCAATGATAAAGAGCCACTATCCAATACACCTGTATTGTTAATCACCTAGGCTTCATTTTTTCCTCTTTTTAAAACCGCGGCCTCTTTTGCCTGTGTACTTTTCACTGGCTCCTTGAATGCAATGGGAGCCGCTGGAGAATAGAAGTCCCCCGGGGTTGGGGCAGAACGACTATACCTTCTCAGCTCCCTCCCACTACTCCTCCGCCAGTTTCATCTTTTATACCTGAGTCATCCCACCATTCATAATTTGCACCACGGAAACTCCGGAATTCGTGTACAACGAATTTCTGCCAGCTGCTGTGAACAAATGTCACCATTTATTGTTCACATACCTTATGGAAGAATACGCCGTCATATTGAAAAAAAAAAAAAAAAACCGAAAAAAATCACCATCAGCGCTGCAAGTGAAGCACATTCAATACTCATGGTATACACAGTTCACAATACATCAAAACAAGGGGTGATTCTGAAGGGTAGAAATTACGAACTTTTGACCTCCAAATCAGATTCAGCTTCCTCAAAACATCTACCTAGCACCAAATTCCGTCAGGTTTGGCCGAAAAACTGGTATAAAGATGCGCATGACGTCACGAATATTAAAGCGCTACGCACAGGGAAGGGAGGAAGATACGCTGAAAGTTGGTATAATTCAAAATATAACGGACTCCGGAAGGATATTTTCTGTTGAACACGACACTGCTTAATCTTATAACTGAACCGTATCACGTATTATCGTATACCAGCTATACCTCCTCCAACAGTTTCACATTTTGTCACAGAGTCAGCCCACCGTTCATAATTTGCATCACCGAAACTCCGGAATTCTTGTTGAAAGAGGTTCTCTAAGCTGTCCTCTAAACTTTGTTGCTATTGATTGTACTTTATGTAAGTGCAAAATTAAACAAGTCGAAGGATGGAAAAAGCATACCCTACTTCATTTTTTTTATGAAAAAAATTTGAATTGTGACGGCAAAATTGAGACTCAATCGCTGATTCTGGATATACCAATATTCCTATAACTGAAGTATTTAATTAGCTCTGGAATGTAAAAAAAAGAAAAAGAAGGAAGAAAAAACGATTGATCACCTGGTTTTCGTATATGAGAGAAAAGTTGAAAATCCTAAAATTCCGTGTCGAATGAGACTAAATCGAGCTATGCGACCATGATTCTCCGTAATGAAACGTGGTAGCCTCATGAAAACCTTGGAAAAAAACACGTTTACATATCCTCAGGGTTCGATTGGGCCTTATCGACGCAAAACTTGAACTACAAACTTCGTTCATACGGAAACCAATTTGGTTGGTGCCAATGGACAAAAATTTGAATTTTCGAGGTTTTATGGAAAGAATTCTGGAGAATTGCTCCCGGACATTTAGGATATCTACAGTCTGTCAGCAAATACGCACTGAAGAAGAGTTGAAGCAAAATAAGTAGTTGGTATGAATAGCGTTGGACCATCCCGAGTCACACTGTAGTTTAATTCGGGGTAATCCCCTCCCCCCCCATCGGGGAGTTAATGTTTTAATCAAGAACTACTGAGGGATGGCGCTTTTAATTGCAGATCAATACTCGAACGGTGGTGACAATGCTCTGATTAAAAAGATGCTGATTAGCCCTAACAGAGAGGAACACATTCAAATGAGGTTGAAAGCCAAGAGCTAAGTTAGCTTGCCAAATTCAATGAGTCCTCGGTATCGTGGGTGCTCATTAACTTCCGAACGCTCCCTCGGTCCCTGCTACGCGTTGCCGCAGCCCCCTTTAAGAATATATTTAAATTCAGGGTCTGTAAGGTCTGGTAGGGTGGGCGATAATCCCTTTACCGCTCTCAGTATCATTTCACCACTTTTAGGCTCCGAACCCTTAAACCCAATTGGGATTCTAAAAGGGGAGTTGGCCTCGCCCGATGAATCTGTGAGGTGAATTAGGGGCTTCAGGGAGAAAGCCTCTTGATTTTGAGGTAGCATCACAATATAACCTTGTTCTCTGGTAAGTTTTTGTTTCTCGCCTAGCACACATTTCCTTTTCCGTCTCAAGATGCCTCTCAGTCTGTTTCGTAATCTTGAAAATTGAAAATGTAGCTACTGCTTTGCTTCATAAATCAGCCTGATTGAATCTGACAGCAGTTGTGGCTACACATAGCACCAACACATATACGTAATCTTAAACATATATGCTCCTAGAAACGTACTAAAAAGTGCCATTAAAGAAGTGGTTTTATGAGGAAGAAATACGATACAAATGCATATTTGCAAGCATGCCTACAATATTTCGAAAAGAAACATTGCCAAATGAGTTGCGCTCAAGTAAGGCAGTATAGTAGGGGTATTCATGTAGTAAAAAAGTAAAATTTATTTTCAAGATGAGAAGATAGCGATCCTATCCATCAGCGCAGGTTTTCTACATAAAGAGGGATGAGCCCAGTATGCACTTTTGTGATAAAATTTTCGTAATTCTTTATGTGAATAAATGTGATTGTTGTGAGCGCTAGGTAGGGTTATCCCCACAGCGAGTGATAGAGGAAGAGGCGTCCCGCGGTTACCACCACAGCAGACACTAAGGGATATGGAAGGGTAGGCGAGAGAGGAGGCGTCAGGTGAGAGAGAGAGAAGTCGGAGGTAGGAGTGAGGTCGGTCGAATGGAGAGCTGGGCGAGCCGGGCGCCTTATAAAGGTGCCTCCACCTCGTCCCCCGTCTGTCAACGGTCGTTGAGAGTCGTTGGGATTTCGATGGAGGGGAACCCTTCTGGGCTTCAACCGAGGCGTCGCACAGCTCCTCTTTCTCCTTGTTTGTTGGTAAGATCTATAAGTTATATGTGAGTGATATATTATGTTACATTTGAGGAGCACCGCAACAGTGATTATTATTATTATTTTATTTATTTGTTGTTTATTGATTTATCTTAAAGTTATATGAGGCCATGAAAATTATTCTAACCATGAAAAAAACACATTTCAATTACTACGGATTACTACAGAAAACTGTTCCATGCTAATTACCTAGGTAACGAACTTGTGACAGCGTAACCACTAGTTGAATGTTTCGCAGTAATGGACAAGTCGGCTCTTGCGCAGAAATGGAATGTATTTTGAATACTTCATCATAATTGGTCGAACTTGAACGAAGATCAGATTATTCCACAGCACTGTGGAATTCACTGAGGACTATCAGGGACCGCACCTGCAGATCCCTGGGTATTTCACCCATTTCGCATAGGTTGAATGATTGTTGTTACTAAGTTTCCATTGTTCGCACATGCGTTCTATCTAAGATCGTAATGAAATTCAATAAGGAATGGGACCGAACCCAGTCTGCATGATCACTGAGAGTTTCAGTGAAATCGGCCTAATAGACGATATTCAACTGCGTTAAATATTGTACTTGTGGCAGCAAGTCGAAAAACAACGCCCCTAGCGGCGAACGCGGGGGTCATAAACTTCTTCGTCGATCCTCGCAAAACCCCGTCGTATGCGCAGAAAAAATCCGGTAGTTTTGTTCGAACTCGTTAAAAATTCGGAAATTCATCATGGTGCTTGGTGGCCGTGCTTTACCTCCAAGTACCGCGAATCCAAAAGTCCGTTTATCTGGACGCGTTTTGTTTCTTCGAATAGAACGGCCGCTCCGAAGGTAAGCTTCTGCAGTTAGTTAGATGTCATATAGGTATTTTTTTAAATTTATTTGATTACTTATTTTATTTTATCAATTTGTATAAATTTCTAGTGTTGATTTTCATACAGTCTGTTACATTCAAACAGGCGTAGTGAAATCGGCACAATAACGGTAGTGTCAGGAATTTCATCTTTGCGCGTGCGCAGATGAAAGTCATCGTCGATTTTGATGCAACCATCTGTGGGCCAGTCCCTCCAAATTTCATTCGGAGGGAATTTGGTACAGACAGACAGAAAAAACCAGATTTGATCCTTATCTCACTTCGTTCTCAGTCCTTGTTTTCTATTATTGGTTCTTTTCTTCACTCTAACAGGATTTCAAAAAGTTTTTGCTTTATCTCTTCTCCTAGGATCTGGAGAACGGTGTTCTCAATCATCCCGTATCAAAATAAGTACCTGCGGGGTAATTATGAACAAAATATTTTTCTTGTGGTTTGTTGCCATTTGAATGTTATTTCAATGAGTACAATAATAACTGTTATAATCACAGGATATAATAATAACAATTAGGTGCTCAATGAGATTTTTTTATGGAAAGTACAATTAATTATTTTTGGAATAATTTATATTTTTATGGATATTTTTAATACATTTTCATAGGCGTTTATCTTTAGATGATGGTAAAATTCGATACGTAGCGGACTTCTTATATGTGCCTACTATCTTATAGACGTCCATTCCACACAGAAGTACAGAGATATATGTTCATAGTCATCCCATAGCTTCTGGGGTTATTATAAATATCAGGGGTAATAATGAACGGGCACTTAGAGGTGTCTGATTGTCCCCCCCTTAAAAAATTGGACATTAGGAGTGAAACAACAGCTTTCACTCAATGGATCACGAGTATTCACTCGAAAAATGTTAAATTAGGTAGTTCATAATCAACCCTTGTGACGATGCGTCCGACGTGTGCCTTTCAGTTGGAAACCACCCTAGCCGACCCGTACAAGTACCTATGTATAATCCACGAATTATTATGAAAGATTTCCAGATGCTCGTCGTCCTCGTTTCACTCTCGATTTCCTATGGTTTCTAATATAGAAAACGATTAGGGGCCTATCCGTGTTGGTGTAGGAGCCTCAACGTGGCAGAGACGAGTTATTTAGATAATCTGTAGGGTGGTGCAGGGGAGGGCTACGCTTCATTACTGCGCTTACTGAACCTCGAAGGATGACATCTCGTTTTGTCTACATTTAGTTTGGTCGATCGATAAAAGGAGTTCGAAACTCATCTGAGTGTCACATTTACCTCGTTGAAATCCAAACCATGAATATGAATAGATACTTCATTTCCCCTCGTTCCGGCATGCGGCAACAATCCATTTTTCCTCATGTCAGTCGTGAACTGTTTTCTTTATAATATCGCCGAAAATTTGAAATCAAATCAATTGTTTTTTCCTACTGCCGAGCTGAAAATGTTGGAGCTTGGTCTGTAATAAAGTGATTGATTTGCTCATAGTTCACTTTCAAAATTTGAATTTGCTCCAATTTATTTAGGAAGTCCACTGAAATGGTATATTTTTTCGTCCCAAGCCACCATTTTATAATATTTTTGATGAGTTTGTGTCAATTTTTAGATATTTAAAGCGGATTTAACAGATTTTTAATTATTTTGAATCACAAAAACTCAAATCCGACCTACTTTTTATCATCAAAAACGCTGCAAAGTCCTTGTCACATGGGTTTATTACTCTATTGGACATACCTACAAAAATGTTGGCTGTTCATTTATTGTTTCTTTCATGTAAAATAATTGAAATAGCTATTTCTGATGTTTTCCACCAATTTTGGCCCCCAAAACACAAATTACGTAGGTACGCTCCTTTTAATTTTTTTTGTCCATTTATTTTTGATCATTGGTAGTGCCATTTAAACGTCTTGATCCACGTGTTGATACTACCTCCAGTGTTATTATACAAATTGATGGTGATTTCAGACGATCTTCCAGGTTTTTGCCTCATAAAAAATCACATTTGGCACCTGAACATTTGGTAGAACCTCAATTTTACACTCTTTGGTCAAAATCGACTTCATATTCGGCCTTGTCGTCCCCAAAAACATGGAAAAAGATACCTCAACAGCTCATGTTACTAAAACACAAAAAGTTCCTATTTTTATACACATTTTCACTCATAACACCCCTGGGTATATTCCGATCGGGCTGAAAAGTTTCGGGACACAATTAGGGCCCAAATGGAGCATGTGTGCGAAAGAACGAGTTTTTTAGACCGAAAATGAAGCCTGTACACAGTGATACGCCGGACGGCGGACGGACATTGCATTTTTGGAATCTACGCACCTTGAAACGGAAAAGAAAAAAGTTTGAGGGGTTTTTATAAAATGTTTTTGCTGACCGAATACATAGGTGTATTATTCACAGAATAATAAACCAAAATGAGTGTCCATCTTCGAAATTTTGGCGAAATTCGAATTTTTTGGTTTATTATTCCGTGAATAATACACCTATGTAAACGCTCAGCCAAAAAATTTTTATAACACCCCCTCAAAATTTTTTCATATACGTTTCAAGGTGCATAGATTCCAAAAATGCAATATCCGTCCGCCGTCCACCGTACGCCGTACGCCGTATCACGCATACCGGCTTCATTTTTCGTCTAAAAAATTCGTTCATTCGCACACATGCTTCATTTGGGCCCTGGTTGTGTCCCGAAACTTTTCAGCCCGATCGGAATATATCCAGCGGAGTTATGAGTGAAAATGTGTATAAAAATAGGTACTTTTGGTTTATTATTCTGTGAATAATACACCTATGTATTCGCTCAGTAAAAAATTTTTATAACACCCCCTCAACATTTTTTTTTCCGTTTCAAGGTTCGTAGATTCCAAAAATCCAATGTCCGTCCGCCGTCCGCCGTACGCCGTATCACGTGTACAGGCTTCATTTTTGGTCTAAAAAATTCGTTCTTTCGCACACATGCTCCATTTGGGCCTTAGTTGTGTCCTGAAACTTTTCAGCCCGATCAGAATATACCCAGGGGTGTTATGAGTGAAAATGTGTGTATAAATAGGTACTTTTTGCGTTTTAGCAACATGTTAGTATAACATGAGCTTCTGAGATATCATTTTCCATGTTGTTGGGGACGAGAAGACCGAATATGAAGTCGATTTTGACCAAAGAGTGGAAAATTGAGTTCTAACAAATGTTCAGGTCCCAAAATTGATTTTTTTATGAGTGAAAAACCTGGTGAAATCACCATCAGTTTGTATAATAATACTGGAAGTAGTATCAACACGTGGATCAAGACGATTAAATGGCATTACCAATGATCAGAGATAAATTGAATAAAAGAGCGTACCTAATTCGTGTGTTAGGGGCAAAAATGGAGGTAACCATCAGAAATAGCTATTTCGATTATTACGCATATAAGAAACAATAAACGAACAGCCAGCATTTCTGTAGGTATGTCCAGGAGATTAATAAACCCTTTGGGCCCTAGTTGTGTCCCGAATCTTTGCAGCCCGATCGGAATATACCCTACTACCTTTTTTCCCCCTCAAAATAGCTTCATTTTACAACACGATCTGTTACTAGTAGGTATTAGGTAGGACAATAGCAAAATATGTTTCTTAAAGAAAATAGCTAAGATATGTTATGTTGTCTGTAAGTCTTCATTAGGAATGTGATGTTGCTTGTAAATTTTCGTTAGATGCCACCTATGCTATGTTGTGCTGATTATTTTGTGGGTTTTGAATAAAACAAATTTTGAAAAATTCAATCTTTATTAAGAAAGTGTTAACATTGCAATACTTTTGAGTATCACTTTGTATTATCAATCTTAATAAACGTGGCTTTGACTCATTTAATAATTTATTATTCTAGTAACAGCATCATAACGGTTCAATAAATCAGAATAATCAGTGTTGAAGACCTTGAGTAATAGCAGGTAACCATTAGTTAGTGATGTACATTCATTGGTTTATTATTTTCAATAATGAACCTTTAGAATCGATGATGGGGGATAAAAAATTAATCCCCCTCAAAATTTGATGGTTTCCTTTTCAAGGAATCCGTAGAACGTAGAATCCGAAATCAAATAAACTAGATCCTTCCGCCATATTTCGTTTTTTCCTTAGTTACCACGAATTAAATTAATGAAATTTGGTTTGTAGGTTCCATATGAGGTCTAGTTGGTCCACAAAGCTCGGCGTTACTCTTAATCATCTCTAAGGGGGTGAAAAATAGGGGCTGAATTTCCCACGGCGCTGTTATCTCGAACTTGTACACGTTTTTACATTGATATTGAAATTGGGAATTTTTTGAGACCACCCAGAGCCTTGTACGTCCAGCCGTTCGTTCACAGTAAGACTGTAAAATTTACGCCGAAGAGCTTCATCAACATGAGTGTGAATGAAACGGTATTGGTATATCATCGGAAATGGTATACATTCAGCCAGGATATCATCGCTATAGGGAACAGCGGATTATAATGAAGCATGGCAGTGTGAAATCGAGTTTGTTGTTCCGTGATATTATTTCATTTGAAGAATTATGGATATTTTTAAAACAAATAATTAATGACAGAATCCACCGCATATTTATGAAACTGTAATTGCCCGACCGGCTCCAGTGGTCGATTTATGGCTTTCCTGGGGGGAGCACGAGAGTAGGTATTGACC
This sequence comes from Leptopterna dolabrata, assembly GCA_954871275.1. Lineage (NCBI taxonomy): Eukaryota > Metazoa > Arthropoda > Insecta > Hemiptera > Miridae > Leptopterna > Leptopterna dolabrata. The sequence continues at coordinate 16,960,319 of OX940974.1, forward strand.
ACAGAAAACAGTGAAGGGGCATCTACACAGGTAAATAATATATAGATCTTTACAGGTAAATAATAAGCCATTGTGGGATAATTTGCAGCGTTTATTGAATTGACACATCCAAACACAGACATGAAATTACATAAAACATCAATAAATAATCAGCAATGCTCCAAGTCACAGAAGTTGTATTGCAACAAGGCTACGTGACACTCAATAATTATACAGGAAAATTGTTAAAATACTTGAAATGCTGAACAACAAATTTCTTAATATTTGTATAAGAACTAAGTTGGGTCTTTCAGCATCTTATTTCTTGAATGTGTCCTCAGACAAACTCTGCAATAGAAAAACAAAATCGCCAGGTTGATAAGCAGTAGGCAGTAGGTGTCTGCCTTTACCTGCCCATTTACACATTGAACCAACAGTTATTCGTTATTTTCATATTAATGTATGCACTGCGCATTTGATCTGTCATATCACGTACTAAATTCTTTTTCAAACCTCATTTGGAACACTATTTTTCAATTAAGCGATAATTTTTCACGATAAATAATACAAAGTCAACATGGCGCAACTCACATTTTGCTGAAGAAATTGTCGTGACAACATCACATAACTCAAACCACAAAAAACCGAGAAGAATTACGGGTCGAAATCGGCAAATGTCCACGTGTAAATACCAATCAGGCCCAAGTAATATCTAATAAACGACGCGGATCAATAAAAACACGAATATCATGAGTAATTTTCTGCCAGGTGTGCTGTAACTTCATTCAATCGTTCACTGACCGCCTATGAATTTTCCTATTCAGACAATGATATTCAGTTGATCAAACGAGATAGTGTGCGGGATCTAGGTGCTCTATTTTATAAAAACCTAGCATTCAGTGATCACATTGATCTGATCACTAGTAAGGCTATGCGAGTAGATAGATAGATCAAGATCATATTTGAAAATTCAAAACAACAAAATATTAAGTACACATAATACGCCATGGCATATTAACCGTTTGGCGGAGGTAGGCCGCCACAAGTACACAAAAACAAACAAAAAATTAATCAGATTATATAGTTTATCAAATTATCACATACAGGCAGCATAGCCTCGTCGCATCCGGGGACATCTCTGTCCCGGTGAAATTCAGAATCTTCGAGACGGTGCTCAGAACCTCCATATGCTATTCTGCGCAGGTGTGGGGCTGTTCAGTTTTTGATGAACTAGAAAAAATTCAGAGGTTTTTCCTTAAAAAACTTTTCTGTCTTCCCAAGAACACACCAAATTATGTCCTATTCCTCGAGACTGGAGTCGAGCATATTTTTCTGCACACATTGGCACTGAATTCCCGGTACATTGCCGCAGCATTGACTGCGCATGACAGCAGGTGGACGCGAGTGACAGCTGAGCTCTGTTTGGGAGAGAATGTTGGATGGGCGGCTGAATGGAAGAAATTGGCTGAAAAGCATGATGTCCCCTTTGACCCAAGCACTGCGGCCTCCTGGAGTAACATGGTCACTAGAATTGTTGAGAAGGTCAAGCTTGACATACGGCAAAGCATGATAGAGAGCTCGAATCAAGCACAGTTCCACTTGTTCTACAAGCGGTTGGACAGAGACGCCAGGTATATCAATTCGGAGCTCAGTTTTACCGACATGAAAATAATCATGAGGCTGCGAGGGGAACTCCTGCCGCTGAACAGTACACTATGGGACCGGAACGCTGTGCAGCTGTGCTCAATGGGCAATCCTGGGGAGCCTGAGACCACGGAGCACTTTTTGGGCAGGTGTGCCATACTCCGCAGTATGAGGAGCCGCTTCTTGGGAAAGCCACAACTTACCACGCAAGAGGTCATAGAGCTGCTAAATGAGGACCACTACGCTGACCTGACCCGTTTTTACAGAGCAGCTTGGTCGTACAGGAGGATGTTGGTGGCTGAATTTAACTTTGGGTAGGCAGCGATGGGTGTGGTGTGAAGTGGGGAACATGGTAATGAAGGGGGGGGGGGGAAGGAAAAAATTGAACTGAACTGGAAGGACATATGTAAGGGCTAAGCGTGCATCCCTGTTTCACGCCCATGGAGGTCTCAAAGAACCCAGGCAACCGCTGCCACATCCGCACACAAGTTCGTGTCTTCCCATACATGGCTCAACCATTTTTGTCGAGACACCAGCGTTGTGCAGCTTATAAAGCAGCGCCCACCTATGCCGACTGTCAAAAGCAGCAGGGAAGTCCACAATGAAGGCATACGTTTTTTCCCATGCCTGAAACCCAGCTGCACGATACTGGTCAACAGAAACAGGTTGTCATGAGTAAAGTAACCTCGTCTGAATCCCGCTTGGCCCTCACATATAAAGTTCTTTTCTGTCAGCCATCTAGTCAATCTCTCATTCAGAACTCCTGCATAAAGCTTCAGGTTCGTGACCAGGAGTGCAATTCCACGATGGTTTGCAGGCAGCTGTGGATCCCCCTTTTTGAAAATCGTGAAAATAACCGACTCCGAAAACCCTTGAGGAAGGGGGCCACCGCTGTAAATCCTGTTGAAAGCCTCAAGTAGCAACTTGCTCAAGTAGCGATCTAGGTGCTCTATTTTATAAAAACCTAGCATTCAGTGATCACATTGATTTGATCACGAGTAAGGCTATGAGAGTATTGGGGTTTTTAAAGCGTAACACGCACGAATTACCTCATATTCCAGCCATTGTTTTACTTTATAAATATACAACATAAATTGAGAGGTTTCCAACGAATAGAGAACGACGTGCAAAATCCAGGACTTACGTATGCTGTGGATAAAATTGGAAAACAATGGGTAAACCGACAAGGTATAGTGGGTGACCACAATCTAATGGGAGCCATGTGGGCGCCTACGTGGGTTTTAACTTCCTAGTCCTGTTTTAGGCAGGTGATGTAAAACAGGTGATTTGTGTCATTTTAAGATTGTGTAATTAGCGACTTAGCTCAAATTTCATCCATTGTTTTACTTTATAATTCCCTGGTTCGCCCTTTAGTTGGGTACACGTCTGTCGTATGGTCCCCTCACTATACGCATGGTCTGTTGCATGGTCCCCTCACTATTCAGCTCATAAAGAACAAGTTTAAAGAGTGTAACGTAAATTTTTGAGTTACGTAGCTTTTAAACGTGGTATACTCCACCAGGAAGCGGATTTTCCCTACTTATCAGAGCGCTATATGGTTTGGGCCCACTTCAGCATTGAGAAGTCGTGGCTGACCTCACATTTTCTCATAAACTGGTCAGTTGTTCCCTTCACTGTCCCACCCTTCTCAGTAGCGTATCAATTCTCGTTCCAAATTACCGATTCCGGATTAACGATGTTGTTCTTGATGCGATTTGCCCCGAAAAACTACATCCAGAGCAGTCCCCCAATTATATTGCCTCAAGAAGCTAACCGTCTACACCAAAACCAGCCAAGTGCTGATATTTTGACATGAACATGTCAGCATGTCTTTTGGCTGGGGTCATTCCGAAAATTTATCCGCGACACCGAGAACGTTAAAAAAAAAAAGATTGCTAGCATCGAATGTTGTAACCAGGGGCGTTTTTAGGGTTTCATCTTTATTTTTATTGGTTTTTATGGCGGTTCGCAGTGTAATTTCATAAGAAACAGGAGGAGAAAAACTAGCTGTGTTACATTTTCTTCATCTTCTAAAATGATTGTTCACTTAAAACGGATCCGTGTTTGCTAGTATCGATGATTAAATATGTTTAATAAAATATAATAATTGAATATATTTATACTTCACTCTTTACAAAGCGCATTTTTTCTCAACATATGAAACTGTAAGTACTGGATTTTGCGCGTCGTTTTCCATTCGTTGGAAACCTCTCAATTCATGTCGTATTTGTCTTGTAGTTGTATATTTATTTATATGAAATCTATCGATCTGTAGGCCAAGTTATAAACGGTTAAACCAACAAGGTGTAGTGGGTGAACAGAATCTGATGGGAGCTATGTGGGCGCCTACGTGGATTTTAACTTCCAAGTCCTTTTTTAGACAGGTGATGTTGTAAAACAGGTAATTTGTGTCGCCATACAAGAAAATTATTGTGTAATCGCGGAAGTTGAGGACGGTCCGAAGAGGAAAAGCGAATCAGGCAAACGGAAAATTTCGACTTCGAGGAAAATGTTTTCATTGGAGGAAAAACCTGCCGACCCAGAGGATCCTTTGCTGCCTGGTTCAGGTGGTAATTACGACTTCCTACTGGATGACCTGGACCACTCAGCCTGGGTGGACAAGAAATGAGTAGCAGTACTTGGACTAGAACGTTGTGTACGTAGTCTTTGATTTGTAAAGAAAGGTTCTTACACTCGGTACTACCGTCTATGTACATAATCTTACAGGACAACAACTTCCGTTTCACAGCTTGTCGACACTTCTATGTTACAGGCTGTGAGGGATCATCTGGACAAACATCGCGTCGAGGCTGTGAAGATGGTGAAGTGGCGGGAAGACCGTATTAACTCATTGTGTGCGTCGCTCTCTAAAGAGCGTCAGAGGGTGAGAGCCTCAGGGCGCAGCGCTCGGCGGAAAATCTCATCCTCAACTTGTTGAAGAAACACGCAACATCATGACTGTCGCTTTATAACATCTTCCTGTGAAATAAAGCTCTTGAACTTTTTGATTTCTGTGAATACTTTACTTTTGCTTTGATAAACCTGTCATCGCCCAAAAATCGTTCTCCAGAGCCCCTTTTGCAATGCACGCATCGCCGTGTTTTTCTTCGAACAAAAAATTCGTACTCTATCGCATGCTTGTAACACTCAGTCCTACAAAGCTCAGTCGAGAGCCAAAGCTAGCTCTCGAGTGCATATGCTTCACCCAGGTGGATGTGACATGGACGTGGCGTTTGGACCAACTACTCATGCAAAAAGACATGTTCATGCCACAGTGTATCTTTTTCCAATTCTTCGAGGGTCCTTAAATCATTTGTAAATCAGTGTAATTTTTAGGATTATAATGTTATTTTGATTTCCTTATTTGTTTATTAGTTGGTAGTCTTCTCGTATTCTCATATTTCTTATATCTTATATATATATAATTATATTATATATCTCACTTTTCTTACATTATTAGGTATGTATTTTTCATTTTGCTGTATTTTCATCCGCTCAGGCGAAATTAATTGTAGTGAGCCGGTGTGGTCGGCCTACGACATGGCGGATAGGTTATGGTGAGGTGAGAGGTTGGATGAGGAAGGATGTGCTCCGTAGGAGTCTTTTGCTAACGCCCCGCGGTTTTCACCACAGCAGGCGTTAGTTGGAGGGAAGGTTAGCTCCGCGTTGTTTTCACCACAGCAGGTACTAGAGGAGAGGAAGGTGCCCCACGGTTTTCACCACAGCAGAGGCCTGGAAGGTGGAGGCTAGCTCCCTGCGGTTTTCACCACAGCAGGTGACAGAGGAGAAGGAGGTATTCCTTGGTTTTCACAACAGCAGGTACCAGGAAGGAGGAGAGCACCCCGCGGTTTTCACCACAGTGAGTGCAAGAAAAGGTAGAAGAGAGAGGGCGTGAGGGAGGGTCGAGAGAGAAGTCGCAAGTCGAGGGTCGGTCAGTCGAATGACGAGCTGGCCTAGAAGGTCTGCTTATAAAGGCTCCTTTCCACCTGTCCGCTGTCCACAATCGGCCGTTATGACCGTTGAGGGCGATGGCGGTTGATGGAAGGGATCCTTCTCCCTTGGCGTTACCCGGCTCGTCGTTCCCTTCGTTTAATTGGTTAAATCTTTCTATACATGTAGAGGTTTGGGGAGAACCACTACATTAATTTTTGTTTTACTTTGTAATATTGGGCTCCGCCCGTAATAAATAAATAAATAATACAAGGGAAATATGAAAAAAACGTACCTCTTCGTGATCTTCCATCCCGAACGCTGTTCAGACTCATGAGATGTGTGGTGTTGCCAGCTGATTGGAGATATTTGAAGATGATAAGAACCTATCAAGCGCCGGACCGATGAAATATTGCTACAAACGCATCGGCGTCGGGCGCGGAAATGCGACTCCATCAGTACGCCCAACTCAGTTTCGCAATTTTTTGCGATACCTATGCTATGTTGAAACTTAAACGACGATATATTTGATAGTATGATATTGATCTGAATGGGGGCTTATATTATCATTTGCGGACCAGTTCAAAACGTACTGGTTACATTTTATAACCGAAATGTTTGAAATCGAAGCACAAAAAGAGAGAGAACTGATCAAATCCAAAAGAGAGTCCATTAACTAACAAGAACCATCCCACCACGTAAATATTATTTAACTTCTCTCAAAAGTTTTGAGACCTACTGATATCAGTCACGTAACGATTAATTGTTCGCTGTTGCACAGTGAAGGTGATATCAGGTTTAAAGGAAGGTTTCTAATTGATAATATAAGGCAATTTAAAATACACAGTGCAACCTCCCTCAGCAGACACCTCCCAGTAACAGACACATTTTCGGGGATATTTTGACCACTTTTATACATCAAAACAGCCCAATACAGTAAAATTCCAGTAATGGAGACTTGGTGTAAGAGCATGCGGTATATTCGGGACTAGCGAGAAAGTTCATGTTAGTATGGAAAGGTACACGATTTCGATCAGAAAGTCCAATTTTCGCATCACTGCGCAACGCCTTGAACGGGGATCGCGACCGCAAGTTTGCGTGATCCAATACGTTATCGTCAAGCCTGCCAGACATCTGCCCTCCTCCGGCAGTTCTTTGAGTGCTACGCCAGAACGTGTTGGAATTAGCGGTGAACCAACACCGTTCGCCCTTCTGTTCAATGCGCTGCACAACACGCTTATGTTTAATTTGGCTTAGGCTGAAGGCTAAGATTCTGCTTCAGATTCTCCAAATTGGTATGGTGTGAATGTTGTTAGGCGAAATGGTACACGAGGTGTCACAAATAAGTAAAAGAACTTCGCGCGCCAACGTGGCGTCATTGGCCATGTACGTTTACCAGTATTAGTTGCTGTTACTCATCCTGTGCATAGCTGTTATTTTCGGTGATCCATGAACAGTCATAGATTTTTTGTGTAGAAGGCAAAACTTCTAATGCAGAAACTTCTCAAATATTCCATTACGAATTCCGATTTTCCAATTCAAAGGTTCAAATGTTCCAAGGCTTTGGCGGGTGAATGTACCAATCAGAGTGCCATGAGATGTGCAGGGAGTTCGAAGGCGGCCAAAAATGGTCAGGATCATCAAAACCCCATGATAATTTTGCCAAAGTAAACGATTTCATGCGGCCAAATCATCTGCTAACCGTCCATGAAGAGGAACGGCCAGAATTTCTCTTGGTTCATGAAATAATGTTTTAGAGAATCAAGTTCCACTTCAAATGAGACGTCGAAAGTATCATCTCGAAGTTACCACATTTCAAAAAAACAACCAAAATCATCGAAAACGATGGCTACATAATTTATTAAAGAGCTGAGTTGGTCTCATTTGTTGCGGATTCGATTTTTTCCCCCGAAGTTTTTCTTTGCAGTTAATAGTTTTTAAATGGTTGTTGATATAGGAAGGAGAATTCGTGTGGATTAAGATTAGCACGAGATTTCCAAGTAGTTAGCGTGAACAGAAGCACAGTTTTAGTCGGAAAAAGCCTTTTTCGCCCCTCTATGCTGGAGGTGAATAGGGATCGGTATAACTGTTGGCGGCAATGCGTAGAATCCGGTATTTGTCGCCATCTTGTCTCAAAAAACATGGAAAACGATACCTCGAAAGCTCATGTTACTAACATGTTACTGAAACACAAAAACGCTGCAAAGTCCTTGTCACATGGGTTTATTACTCTACTGGACTTACATACAGAAATTTTGGCTGTTCATTTATTGTTTCTTTCATGTAAAATAATTGAAATAGCTATTTCTGATGGTTTCCACCAATTTTGGCCCCCAAAACTTGAATTAGGTACGCTCTTTTTTTTCCAAATTATCTTTCATCATTGGTAGTGCCATTTAATCGTCTTGATCCACGTGTTGACACTTTTCCTAGTGTTATTCTACAAATTGATGGTGATTTCAGACGATTTCGCAGGTTTTTGACTCATAAAAAATCAATTTTGGGGGCTGAACATCTGGTGCAACCTCAATTTTCAACTCCTTGGTCAAAATCGACTTCATATTCGGTCTTTTCGTCCCCCAAAATACGGAAAACGATACCTCAAAAGCTAATATTACTAACATGTTACTAAAACACAAAAATTACCTATTTTTATACACATTTTCACTCATAACAAAATTTCGGGCCAAGTGGGCCCTAGTTGTGTCCCGAAACTTTGCAGCCCGATCGGAATATACCCAGGAATGTTATGAGTACAAATGTGTATAAAAATAGGAACTTTTTGTGTTTTAGTAACATGTTAGTAACATGAGCTTTTGAGTTATCGTTTTCCATGTTTTTGGGGACGGGAAGACCGAATATGAAGTCGATTTTGACCAAAGAGTGGAAAATTGAGGTTCTACCAAATGTTCAGCTCCCAGTGTTGCTGGAAAGTCGTCTGAAATCACCATCAATTTGTATAATTACACTAAAAAAAGTGTCAACATGCGGATCAAGACAATTTAATGACACTACCAATAATCAAGGATAATATGAAAAAAAAAGAGCTTACCTAGTTCGTTTTTTGGGGGCCAAAATTGTGGATCAGAAATAGCTATTTCAGCTATCTCAATTATTTCACATGAAAGAAACAGAAATGAACAGCCTGTTTCTGTAGGTATGTCCAGTAGAATAATAAACCCATGTGACAAGGACTTCGCAGCATTTTTGGGATCTACTCACTTCGAAACGTATGAATTCGATTTAGAACCAATGAGTGGAACATTGAGGTTCTAACGAAGTTTCAGCCTTAAATTTACGTTAAATTTTGGTATAAAATCGTCGTTCTTCTGCACATAGTTTGGGTCCCCATTTGTGAACACATTTGGGTCCTAGGTGTGCTCAAATGTTCGGCAGCCTGATCAGAATACACCCAGGGGCGTTATGGGAGAAAAATTTGTGTAAAAATAGGGGGTTTCGAAGTTTTTTGAGGTTTTAGTGAACACGAGCTTGTGATGTATCGTTTTCCATGTTTTGTAGGGCGAGACGACCGAATATTAAGTTGATTTTGACCGAAGAGGGAAGAATTGTGGTTGTAACGAAGGTTAAGCTTCCGAAATTCATATCTTATGAGTCAAAAACCTGGGAAATTGTCTGAAATCACCATACATTTGTATAATGACACTAGAAGTAGTATCAACAGGTGAATCAAGACAATTAAATGGCACTATCAATGATCAAAGATAACCTTAAAAAAATAAGCCGAACCTAATTCGTGTTTTTGGTGGCCAAAATTGGAGGAAACCATCAAAAATAGCCATTTCAATAATTGCACATGGAAGAAACAGTAAATGAACAGCCAAAATTTCTCTACAATGTCCAGAAGAATAATAAACCCATGTGACAAGGACTTTGCAGCGTTTTGTGTTTATGCATGAAGTATAAATTGAAATAAGATTACGTTTATTGTACTTACAATTAATGTCCATGAGTAAATGGAAAATACTCTCAGCTCTATGGTAGAATGTTAAATAATTTGTGAAGAGTACGACCATTCTTTCATGTAGTTATACAAGGGTTTCGTGTTTTCGCATGCGTAGAAGAAACATACAGTAAGATATTAGTAAAGTTAAAATGCGCCCATCAAAGGCCTAACCCGCAAAAATCCTCTAAATTTCACATAGGTACTTACTAAGCACCTAACTAGTTAAAAATGCAATGAGTAAATTTTTAGTTAAACAGAAATTTTCTAGTCAACTGGAATTCTTTTTCGTGGAACAAACAGACACAATGGTCAACCAGGACATCAACTGTAGTTTGATCAGAGCTCCGATATTTTCGTGTCAAGCTGCTCGGCAAATTTCTGATAGCAGGATGTGTCTACTTATTGTAGTATAAAACGCTGCAAAGTCCTTGTCACATGGGTTTATTTATTCTATTGGACATACCTACAGAAATGTTAGCTGTTCGTTTATTGTTTCTTTCATGTAAAATAATTGAAATAGCAATTTCTGATGGTTTCCACCAATTTTGACCCCCAAAACACGAATTAGGTACGCTCCTTTATTATTTTTTTTTTCAGATTATCTTTGATCACTGGTAGTGCCGTTTAGTCGCCTTGAACCACGTGTTGACACTTTTTGTGTTGTATACAAATTGATGGTGATTTCAGACGGTTTTGCAGGTTTTTGACTCATAAAAAAATGAATTTTGGGAGCTGAATATTTGGTAGAACCTCAATTTTCCACTCTTTGGTCAAAATCGACTTCATATTCGGTCTTCCCGTCCCCAAAAACTTGGAAAAAGGTTCCTCAAAAGCTCATGTTACTAACATGTTACTAAAACACAAAAAGTACCTATTTTTACACCCATTTTCACTCATAACAAAGTTTCGGAACACAACTAGGGCCCAAATGGTGCATGTGTGCGAAAGAACGAATTTTTTAGAACGAAAATAAAGCCGGTACACGTGATACGGCGGACGGACATTGCATTTTTGGAATCTACGCACCTTGAAACGGAAAAGAAACAATTTTGAGGAGGTGTTATAAAAATTTTTTGCTGAGCGAATACATAGGTTTATCATTCGCAGAATAATAAACGAAAAGTACCTACTGTTACGTGTTTTGTGAAAAATACCTGAGGGCAGGTGATTACCCCCCCCCCCCCCCCCCCCGCCGCGGTTCTAATTGAAACCTTCGCCCTCTCATATGTTCCGCAAATATTTTCGCCAATTTTGAGCATCAGTGGTGACCTAGTTGTATGTGTGCGGGGAGAATCAGGCTCCCTCTCGGATTTTGAGTGTTTTCTGGGAGGGGCCAGCAGAAAGCGAATTAGGGTGAACCAGTAGTGTAAAGAGGGTAATTGATGAGGATCGCCCAGCGAAGAGCCGGAGCTCATTGGCGAGGGAGAGATCCACTGCCGCTAACACGCGCCGGACACGCTCGACCAATTCGATTTAACAAATCCAATTCAGAATTAACATGGCAGGGCTCTGTGTGGCCTGGGGGATAGGAAGCCCATAGATCTGGACTTGAAGTGTATCGGGTGAGCGGTTCGCGACAATAAAACAACAGTTGAATCTGCTATGGGTGTCGGGTGACGAATACTGGTGGGGCCAGCTACTCCTCGCACGACACAACTTGGCCCGCACTCAGTTGAAATGAATCCCCTTTCGTAGATAGCGCTTTGCTAGGCGAGTTGGATAGCGCATGACAAGCATCGTGTTGTGGAAATTCGGTAAAGTAAATATTTTGGCAGACCAGTAACAATGTTATATGATTTGTGACAGAGTGTAACAGTGGGGGTGGACCCTCGAGAGTCCCCCTCCTAGACCAGTGAGACCATCACCGGTTAAGAAGGGATATCGATTAGGCTTCCCCAAGCGATCCCGTCTCCACCAGAAGGAAAAATAGCTCGAGAACAGCCACCTGACACACCTCCCCACATGTCATACTTCTGGGTAGCAGAAGTATGACAGGGAAAAGGGGGAATGAAAGGTGGTATGAAGTTCTAGTACAGGAAACGACATCTGAACAACTCCAAGGTGACTAACCTCCATCGTAATGGTACTACCTCAATAATATTTTACTGGTGGAGAACAAAGCTCCTACATACGAGTATTGGCGGATAATGTTGTCAGAGGTTGTTGTCCAGTGAATCGTGTTCATCTGGGCAACCTCTAGGTGATCAACCTCCATCCTTAGAAAGGAACAACTATTGGGACTTTTCAATTGGGACACGGCATCAATTGCCTTCTAATCTGCCGTGTGAAGGAAGAACGACTCAACTCAAAATTATTGACTTTTCAGAAAACAGCCTCCAAATTTTCCAACGAAAACTCGCTATAGGTTCACTACAGGGCATTCCCGCAACCCCCTTTTTTTCCAAATGTCCAGTCATGTTCAACTTGATCGATAGCTGTCAAAAAATACTCCAAACACACGTTTTTTCAATCGATTTATTGCAGTTGAGTCAAATATCGATTATTCATGGTTGATTTTTGAAATGTTTGTGGAGTAAAAACAACTCAAATCCCCTTTGAGTCCAACGGTTTGGACCCCGATCCTGAAGCCAACGGTTTGGAGGAAAAACGACTCAACGGCGTTTTCAGCTAGTTGAGTCGTTTTTCCTCAAAAATTAAGCAATTTCCAGATTTCATCCCTAACAATTTCAACCCTTTCTGGGTCGAATTTTGGAATTTCGATTCGACCATCAAAAAGGTGGGGTTGAAATTAGGGGGGTTACGTGAAAATCCCATTTTCGACGATTTTTGAGTTGAGTCGTTCTTCCTTCACACGGCAGTAATGAGCTCAGTATATTTTAATTATACTGACACTCTAAGGGTATGGGGAAGGGGATGGGGAAGCCAATAGATGTATTTATCATCAAAGGGACAGGTTGTTAGTAAAGGAATCCTTCTGGGAAACCTTTGGGCTTATCCTTCTGGTAAGCCTACAAAAAGTGGATGGAGTATGGTGAAGTGCTCAGCACATACTACCGAACCACGCTCTGCTACCATGTGACAGAGTGTAACAGTGGGGGTGGACCCTCGAGAGTCCCCCTCCTAGACCAGCGAGATTATCACCGGTTAAGAAGGGATATCCATTAGGCTTCCCCAAGCGATCCCGTCTCCACCGGGCGAAAAAATGTATCGAGAACAGCCCACACTGTTACAGATTCCAGGGTTATGCAAGAGAGGGAAGGCTTTTGTTCAAATTTCATTCTTGAGTCCTCTTTATTTTTGTTCGACATTTTTCGTAGTAATTCATTAGATAGATCAATGAGTAATTTTCGTGGGTAGGAATTTTCGCGGCGGAACAACTGTTGAGGATGTTTTCATAGATGGAAACAGTGTTACCAACATTTGTATTGAAATTTACTGTAGTGTTCTGATTTATGTGAAGGGCTTCTAAAAATTTTCTTTTTTCCAATTATATGCTGTACCAATTATTTTTACTTGTTCAAAATTAAATTTATGGTTATCATTCAATGAATGTTCTGCTAAGGCGGTTGTATTTTTCTTTGATTTTATATCGTATTGATGTTGGTACATTTTCTCTTCAACAATTGTCCTGTTTCTCCTACATAATGATGACTGATAACTATTACAACTGATTTTGTATACTACACCACTTTTCTTGTCCCTTTCTATCCTATCTTTCAATGTAGTAAAGAAATTTGACCTGAGCTTGTTTTGGTTTATTATTCTGTGAATAATACACCTATGTATTCGCTCAGCAAAAAATTTTTATAACACCCCCTCAAACTTTTTTCTTTTACGTTTCAAGGTGTGTAGATTCCAAAAATGCAATATCCGTCCGCCGGACGCCGTCCGCCGTCCGCCGTATCACGTGTACAGGCTTCATTTTCGGTCTAAAAAAATCGTTCTTTCGCACACATGCTCCACTTGGGCCCTAGTTGTGTCCCGAAACTTTTCAGCCCGATCGGAATATACCCAGGGGTGTTATGAGTGAAAATGTGTGTAAAAATAGGTACTTTTTACGTTTTAGCAACATATTGGTAACATGAGCTTCTGAGATAATTATCGTTTTCTATGTTTTTGGGGACGAGAAGACCGAATATGAAGTAGATTTTGACCAAAGAGTGGAAAATGGAGTTCTACCAAATGTTCAGCTCCCAGAATTGATTTTTTATGAGTGAAAAACCTGGGAAATCGTCTGAAATCACCATCAGGTTGTATAATAACACTGGAAAAAGTGTCAAGACGTGGTTCAGGACGATTAAATGGCACTACCAATGATCAAAGATAGTTTAAAAAAAAAGAAAAAAAAAGAGCGTACCTAATTTGTGTGTGAACAGCCAACCTTTCTGTAGGTATGTCCAATAGAATAATAAACCCATGTGACAAGGACTTTGCAGCGTTTTTGCTACTATGTCCTAATCTGAGGGTGGGGTCCAGGGTTCTGAGTGATTTTTCAATTATGTAACTTGTCTCTCCAAGGTATGGGAATGGGAAATATTTATGTGGGCTATTGTTGTGGTTAAGTGGTGAGGGTAAGTTATTAATTGTAGTGGTGGTGGGTTGTGATTCATTCAGCAATAATTTGTGGATTAGTTGTACTGGTTATCTATTATCAATTAGGATATTTTGGTTTATTATTCTGTGAATAATACACCTATGTATTCGCTCAGCAAAAAATTTTTATAACACCCCCTCAAACTTTTTTCTTTTCCGTTTCAAGGTGCGTATATTCCAAAAATGCAATGTCCGTCCGCCGTCCGCCGTACGCCGTACGCCGTATCACGTGTACAGGCTTCATTTTAGATCTAAAAAAGTCGTTCTTTCGCACACATGCTCCATTTGGGCCCTAGTTGTGTCCCGAAACTTTTCAGCCCGATCGGAATATACCCAGGGGTGTTATGAGTGAAAATATGTGTAAAAATAGGTACTTTTTGCGTTTTAGCAACATGTTAGTAAAATGAGCTTTTGAGGTATCGTTTTCCATGTTTTTGGGGACGAGAAGACCGAATATGAAGTCGATTTTGACCAAAGACGCGGAAATTGAGGTTTTACCATTGGTTCAGCTCCCAAAATTGGTTTTTTTCTAGTCAAAAACCTGGAAAACTGTCTGAAATCACCATCAATGTGTATACTAACATTAGAAAAAGTGTAAACAGCTGAATCAAGACCATTAAATCGCACTACCAATGATCAAAGATGATCTTAAAAAAAAAGAAAAAAGCGTACCTATTTCATGTTTTGGGGGCCAAAATTGGTGGAAATCATCAGGAATAGCTATTTCAATCATTCCACATGAATGAAACAATAAATTTAACTGCCAACAAGAATCTCTAGAACTCCAATAGAATAATAAACCCATGTGACAAGGACTTTGCAGCGTTTTTTATTTGTGGGATGAGTGAAGGGTAAAATCGGGAATCAGAAAGATTCAGAGATACATTTATTAGGTTTCTGGCACAATTAATTGTGAAAGTGTATCGTTGGTTGCTAAAGAAATTTAGAATTTTTCCTGAATGGGTAGGTTTTGTGTAATGACATGTATCAATAAGCTGATCTGAATATCTAATAATTTTAACATCAAGAAAAGGGATGGTGTTATTGCTGCCTTCTTCAGAAGTGAACTGTATATCAGGATGGAAGGAGTTGAATTTGGCTTTAATGAGCTCTATTTTAGTACCATCTACTGACAGTTATCATTTACGTATTTAACTGCAAATTGAACTTTATCTTTGACTTGAGGTAGGATAGAATCAAAACGATTGATTGATTGATAGCTTGTAACATCTTTTTATACATTGCCTAATAGGTTTGCACCTGATGATGACTGTCAGAGAGCAGTTGAAAGCTTGTGTTTTCATTAAATAACGATTTCAAAAACACCTGGATCTCAATTGTCCTTCAAACTCCCATTTACCTATGACGTTGGTTTATCGCCCACTTTCGATCATTGGATACCGATCATATAACACCTTTTCGGAAAGCATTCGCCGAGATATTTTGCTTAAGAAAATAAAAGAAAACGGTGAAACTGCCCATTGAGCGTCAGAAATACAAGAGAAAAAGTTCGATAAATTGGGCCATAGAGCGACGCAAGGCACTTACGACATGAGTAAAGCCGAAAGGGTTTTGCTATCCTTTTGGTTTATTATTCTGTGAATAATACACATGTAATCGCTCAGCAAAAAATTTTTATAACACCCCCTCAAAATTTTTTCTTTTCCGTTTCAAGGTGCGTAGATTCCAAAAATGCAATGTCCGTCCGCCGTCCGCCGTATCACGTGTACCGGCTTCATTTTCGGTCTAAAAAAATCGTTCTTTCGCACACATGCTCCATTTGGGCCCTAGTTGTGTCCCGAAACTTTTCAGCCCGATCGGAATATACCCAGCGGTGTTATGAGTGAAAATGTGTATAAAAATAGGTACTTTTTGTGTTTTAGCAACATGTTGGTAACATGAGCTTTTAAGGTATCGTTTTTCATGTTTTTGGGGACGAGAAGACCGAATATGAAGTCGATTTTGACCAAAGAATAGAAAATTGAGGTTCTACCAGATGTTCAGCTCCCGAAATTGATTTTTTATGAGTCAAAAACCTGGGAAATCGTTTGAAATCACAATCAATTTGTATAATAACACTGGAGAAAGTGTCAAAAGGTGGATCAAGACGATTAAATGGTACTATCAATGATCAGAGATAATTCATTAAAAAAAAGGAGCGTACTTTATTCGAGTTTTGGGGGCCAAAATTGGTGGAAACCACCAGAGATAGCTATTTCAATTATTTTATATGAAAGAAACAATAAAGAAACAGCCAACATCTCTGTAGGTATGTCCAATGGAATAATAAACCCATGTGACAAGGACTTTGCAGCGTTTTTGTATAAATCACACATGCTGTAGGTTGAATTAACCAAAACTACCTACAACGTGTAATGGGCTTCAATTAGTATCGATCCTAAGAAATCCGTAGCCCATAAATAAAAAATAAACAATTTTCCAACAAAAAAGGTTACTTCTTGTTTGCTGACTGGAACACAATAGGTACTTACATATTATATTTTACAGTAAACTACGCACGTTTTAGTCGTAGAATGGCATCAAAGCTTAGACAAATGAATGGTGATGTAATGTCGTGAAGCAGGTAGGTAACTAACTCGATGAACATCCAGGAGATTCAGAGTACTTTTGGAAAACAGGGATATCCCTCCGAATACCGTGTGACAAATCTAACACCAAAAGTAACGGGTGGATCCCCGCAGGGATCCGACTCCTTTATTCTCTCATTTTGGTTTATTATTCTGTGAATAATACACCTATGTATTCGCTCAGCAAAAAATTTTTATAACACCCCCTCAAACTTTTTTCTTTTCCGTTTCAAGGTGCGTAGATTCAAAAAATGCAATGTCCGTCCGCCGTACGCCGTCCGCCGTCCGCCGTACGCCGTCCGCCGTATCACGTGTACAGGCTTCATTTTTGGTCTAAAAAATTCGTTCTTTCGCACACATGCTCCATTTGGGCCCTAGTTGTGTCCCGAAACTTTTCAGCCCGATCGGAATATACCCAGGGGTGTTATGAGTGAAAATGTGTGTAAAAATAGGTACTTTTTGCGTTTTAGCAACATGTTAGTAAAATGAGCTTTTGAGGTATATTTTTTCATGTTTTTGGGGACGAGAAGACCGAATATGAAGTCGATTTTGACCAAAGAGTGGAAAATTGAGGTTGTACCAGATGTTCAGCTCCCAACATTGATTTTTTATAAGTCAAAAACCTGGAAAATCGTCTGAAATCACCATAAATTTGTAGAACAACACTAGAAAAAGTATCAAGAGGTGGATCAAGACGATTAAATGGTACTATCAATGATCAAAGATAAATAAAGATAATCAAAGATAAGAGCCTACCTACCTAATTCCTGTTTTGGGGGCCAAAATTGGTGGAAACCACCAGAAATAGCTATTTAAATTATTTTGTATGAAAGAAACAATAAATAAACAGCCAACGTTTCTGTAGGTATGTCCAATAGAATAATAAACCCATGTGACAAGGACTTTGCAGCGTTTTTGTTAATAAGGCCAATAAATGAGAGGACACGAAATCCAAAAGTGGTATAGCGGTGAAATTCTAGAAAACTACCTGCCCCCCTACCTCCCCACCACCGATCAGTAGCTTTGAGAGACTCCGTCGAAAAAGAAAAAGACGATTAGTGAAAAAGAGCTTGATAGCTCTGAAGAACAAAACAACGTAATAAATAATACGTTTGTTATGTTGTAAAATAATATGTTTTCTGCTCTGAGCATTACAGACGGTTGGATAATAAAAAACGGTGCAAATCCCTGCATAACGGTTTATTATTTTGTGCAGAACACCCTACTGTTACAGGTCACAGCTCTCTGTATACATAACCCTTCTATATAATATTTGGACTATTCTATACATATTATGTTCTTTCAGACCCTCCGTACCTTAGTAACTAACCCCGTACTCGTTTTTAGGTACCTACCAAAATCATGTGTTAAATGTAGCTAAAATAATTCTGTCCATGACAAATAGTTGCTAAAATGGCAAAAAAACAAAAGCAAAAAAAACCACAAATAATGAAGTTCTGAAGGGAAATTGTTGATGTGGAGTGGAAAAATATTCGGTCCTGGTAGGGTTTCGATCTCGGGAACTTTAGCGTATCAGTTCGCCAGTTACACCACTAAGCTATATCGTCCAGCCAGCAGGAGACCAGTGATGTGTGCTCTCAACGCAGCTTAATGTCTGCATACACCCTGCTCTTTACGGCAAATTGTATAGCAAATTTTATGGTACGATTGTAGAATGCTCCGGATGATCTAAAAAATTCAGAAAAAAATCTAACTTTAAAAATACGAGAAAACCCACACCTCGAAATACAATTTTCCGAGATAGGGATACTCTGGACATTTCAACCCCTATTTTTCATTTTCACCCCATAGAATGGAGTGACAGTACCGCGGAGCATCGAGGACCAAAAGAGCCCAAACGGGACCCACACACCAAATTTCGTTAATTTTGGTTCATGGGAACTAGGGATAAAGCCGCAGACGGCGTACGGTAGATTCGTATTCTACGTCCCTTGAAAGTAAACCATGAATATTCCTTGATTGTGGGGGGGGGGGGGGGGGGCAGCATGGCCTTCAACACTCCTCGGGACGTTGCTGGGCCTTTTTACTGCCGAATAAATCCACTTGGAAAAAACTGGTTCTGTTTGAATAAAATTCAAACATTAAGGCAGCCTCATTTGGAATTCGAGATGATCAGAATTAATGATTGTTATAATAGAACCAAGTAGGGTTTATCAGAGAGTGGGAGGGAAACAGCACGGCTGTCGTCAAATGGATACCTACCTAATTGTTTGATTTGATTTTTTGGAAAGTTAGCACATCAAGTGCTCGAGTGCTAGGTCTCGTTTAGATACCTCGTCGCTACTTATACCTTTGTACTCATGTCGATGAGTTAACGGAACTGCTAGAATTTATGGTCCAACAATATTGTAAACATTCCATTTTAGACCACTGGCATTTCGATTGTTGTAGGTTTGTTTAGGGTAGGGTGAGCCGTTATTGATTGGGTGTGACTTTGACCGCGCACCTCTTTGATTTAAGTAAATCGTTCTTAAAATGGTCGCAGATTGTTGGATAATGAACTTATTCCTGCCATTACCTAAATGCAGTAGTATTTTGCATACTGCTTTCGAGTCTACCAAGGTCGCGGAAGTTTTGTTTCACTTTTGAGAGGAAACAATTGTTTTTCTTCAATATCAGCATTTCCATTCGCATTGTACGTTTTAGAGTTTTCTGAACAAATTTGGTTCCGTGTCCGTCTGTCTGTCCCTCTGCGTGTCCGCCAATCCGCGCCAAACACATAGCTTCCTCATATCAAATCCGATTTTCATGAGATTTTCAGGGATCATTCGGGTTGGACCCAAAAAGGCCCCCTATGACTTTCAGATTTCAGAGAGATCGGATCATTGGTATGGCTACTGCGCATGCGCGAACGCGAAATCCGAAGTACCCAATTTCTCACGAATCAATTGTCCAATCAATTCGGTGAGTAGTCGGAGTGTAGCTCCCAGATGGTCCCCTACGAATTTTAGTACGATATGATCACTAGTATGGCCATCGCGCATGAGCAAACACAAAATCCGTGGCACTCTATGGTTCTTATGAACCGATATGACTTTGGTCAAGTTTGGTGGGTAGTTAGAGTGTAGTTCCTAGATGGTCTCCGAAGAATTTCATCGTGATCGGATGATTGGTATACCCACTGCGCAGGCGCAAAGGCAAAATCTGCGGTACCTACTCAGGTTCACGAACATATGACCCGATTTTGATGACGTTTTCAAGAATCATGCGATTTGGACTCTAAATTAGTCACGTCATGCTTCGCGCATAACAACTAATCAATATATCCATAGAATTCTTGAATCCACCCTAATCGATAAATCGAATAGGGTGGGTAATTCGGTCAACTGATCATTTATTATACGCATAATTAATGTACACGATCATGTTATCGATACGAGGAAGGTACGTATCATTACGCTTGGTAGAGGTTTTTGATGTGGTTAATACTTAGCTCTGAAGATTATAAAATAAACTTTTCGAAACGTTGGCATAACTCGTCTTCATCTTCTGACCGATCAATTGTTGACAACAATTTCCCGACACTAACGTTTACTGTGCAGCACCGGTTCTTGTCTCTATAATTTGAAGACCGCGGCCGAAAAACCGTCCTGTTACATTTTTTTTTCGAAAATGAGTTACTGGCACCAAACGATTCGTTAGGATCTCCTCAATCAATTAGGAAAACAAAATCACTAATTTTGTCACATGTGGTGGACGTCATGACGACGAAAATAGCAAGAAACGAGGTCCTCGATGAACAAGAAAAACAATCCATGTTACAGCGCCTTCACTGTTGCTGGGTAGCTAGCGCAGCGTCATTCACCCTTGTCGTCGTTTTTCCTGTGTGTAGACGGATTTTTTTGTGTGTGAAATTCCGGATTTCTGTGCGCGAATTCGTGAAAAATGGATTCCTCGTTGAAACTATCGGGCAATGATGTTGATAGACTTAACAAATCGAAGTCGCGTACCATCAAATTTAAAGATTGGATTCTATGATATTTTTCTAGCTCAGCATTGCTGGGAAGAAAATAATACAGTTGGGTACGTACCTATGAAAAACTTTTCTTATATAGCACGGCTAAGTATCTATAATAAGCCGTTGCGTAATAATTTGCAGCACAGATTTCCATAAGCCATTGTGTAATAATATCCAATGTGGTTACTATCAAGAACAGCTCTGTAATGATATTTGCAGAATATTTTATCGTTTTGGTTGGATTGGAATTTAATTGGCGAAAAGAAGTCTATGTTACATTAGAGCCACCGATTCTCGGATCGAAAGGTTTCTCAATCGTTTTTTGGCTCTCCTGTAAAATTTCAAAAATGTAACAGACGGTTTTTGGGCCGCGGTATTCAATTGCCTATGCAGCGCACGGATGATTCAGCCAGTGTGATGATGAAGATTTTATTTTGTCCAGGTATTCTCGATTTCGCTGCGCTGTGCGTTGTGGAGGAATTTTCGCAGCGTTTTTAAAAACCTCGTGTTCGAATGGAAAACCTGCAGTCCTTACATCCGCTTCGGTGGCGTTGAAGGTAACTGAGGAAGCCAACTAACTTCCTCCCACAGTTCAACTACGCGACGAACTTGCTACGGATCAACGCACCGCTCGCTCCCGCAGCTCAGTGAATGGCTCAGAAAAAGAAGAAGAGGCCGACAATAGGGACGAGGCCACCGGAGGAAATGACAACGCTGTTATTTTTATGAAAAGAAGTGGGAATCACAAATGAGGGATGAATCACTTCTCGGTGCGGGACATATCACCATTTAGGAAATATTAGCCGTATAGAGGGCGCCCCAATAGAAAACGTGTCCCGACTTCCTTCCTGCGTCCGGTTCGTCTTGGCGAAGAAAAACGAGATTTACGACGACGAAGGGGCCCCGCTGGGGGAGATTCTTTTTCCTGGGAGTCACATACAATTTTTACTCGGGACCGTCGTTATTGAGTTTGTGAAGCCGCTGTGACGGCGGGCGCACGTGGCTCGGACAAATTGCCCGCTGCATGAAGTGGTGTCACCAGCTAAGTCCGTGTAGATCCACCATTAACAGCCATAATAAAACTTATCCCGGTCATAGAATATCAATCGATGTCAACGGTTATATTGCGGCGTCCCGGGGGACTAGATTTACATTGATTTGGGTTTTTTATTGCCATCCCATCCCACCAACTTACATACGACTGGATCATCCCTTTCCTTCAAGATATGAGGGGTGAAAGCCAGTGGTGTAAGCCAAACTCCGTGCGATTAGTGATTATTGTCGTATCGCAAATTTCCGAAAATGATATATTATGCTATTCCAACGGGTCAAAAATGAAACTTTTTGACATTTTCATCGATCCAAATTCATTTTGTAGCCTGGCATTCATCTCTCGATGTAGTGTGATTACACTACAATACAGAAAAATTGTTGCAATGAATTGATTTTGAGAAGATGCATGTTAAGGGTCCGGATCGTTCCTTGCCATTTGTATTGAATTTACACTTCACAAACATGATGAGGAAACTTATGAAAATTTGCAGGGAAATAATGAAATTTCTGTCAATCGAAAATCGTAGGATGTTACTACGCTCTGATCCAGTCATTGATGCGATAAGGCATCACTGGTTTGAGTGGTCGCGCAGCCACGTTGATAGCAGCAGATTTTGGTTTTGTCACTCAGATGTTGTTAGTTAATGCAGGTAGGCACTTCTCAAGGAAAACAGTAGATAGGTACTCCAGGAATTTTTGTTCAAGAAGTTCAACGCTTTGACATCCCAAAATTTAGCAAATCAATTACAATAACTGTCGTGGTATCCTCCCAGAACCACTCCCTGTAAACTTAAGATCTCGCAAATAAACTCAGAAGTGGGGACGGAAGACGCAGGAGAACCGAGGAACCTAGTGGGGATCCCCACCATCCTCCACCAGCTGGAGGATGGAGGGAGATAGCCCTCAGGGCTATAAAAACTCGCCTCCTTCTCCTTTCTAGCCATTCTACGCTCTCCTCTAGTCGCTGACTACTCTCTATCCTCACTCCTCATCTCTCTCCTTACCTAAAAGATCCTGGGCATGATGACAGCCTCCAGTGTTGGAACGAAACCGGGCACACATCCTAAAAGATCCCAGGCATGGTGACATCCTCTGTGTTGGAACCAAACTGGGCATAGCGCCTCTAGTGGTGAATGTGCGCCAACAATACGTTCACTACAATAACTAAAGTCCATAAGGATGTATATCTACCAAGAGAAATTTGAAATATTATGGGTAAAGGCATCACAAGATCGCGAGGGAATTTCCTTGTGGAGGTTCGTTTTTGTAAAACTTCGCATGGTCACTCGTCTTACAACTACAGAACCAAAGTGTTTAATATGTTACCAAATGGATTAAGAGAAACAGGCAAATTAGATAAATTTGAGAAAGAAATAATGTATTGGTTTTTGCGACATCAATGACTATTCGATGTAAATTTTAGTCTTTGCTGATTCGGTTTGCAGCACATTTCAAGTTATTCTTGTACCAAAAATAGTTTTTTATTTTCTTTCTGTGCTATATTGTTCATTTATGCAATGCTATTAACAAGCAAGTATACTTACCTATATGTATATAGGTATGTATGTATAACATTATACATACATACTCTATACAGGGTGTCTTCTATCCAATGGATCACCCCCCTAAAATCGCCAAAATGAGGGTAAACGAAATTTTTTTTTTGAATCTTCATATTTTTTTGCGAGGATTTCAAAAATGAAAAAATTTTGCTGCGCGCAATTGCGCAACTATGCGCAACTGACACCAACTTTCTTATTTCAAATGGGAACCCCCCTTTTTTATTGCAAATTCGGATTCTACGCAAAATTTCATGAACTTTTGACCCCTCAATCGATTTTTTTGACCGCGCGCAACCCATTCAACGAGCATGCAAATTTGTTGAAATACCAAATTGAGCAAAATATGGTGTCATGTAAACCCCAAGTGTGGTACATGAATTTCCATTGTTTTTCAACGCTGATTCACGTGGTGCTGTCAGTTTTGAGATTTAACTCACTTTTTATCGATATTATGCCCATAACCTATGTTATTCGGTGAAATATTACAGTTTTTCTTTTTTTAAGAAGACGGATTTATTTTTAAACCCGCCAAAGCCGGTTCCAAGCCCGTGTTTCGAAAGGGTGAGGAAAAATAAATCTACTGCCAAAGTTGGTACTTCGGAAAAACTGTAATATTTCACCGAATAACATAGGTTATGGGCATAATATCGATAAAAAGTGAGTTAAATCTCAAAACTGACAGCACCACGTGAATCAGCGTTGAAAAACAATGGAAATTCATGTACCACACTTGGGGTTTACATGACACCATATTTTGCGCAATTTGGTATTTCAACAAATTTGCATGCTCGTTGAATGGGTTGCGCGCGGTCAAAAAAATCGATTGAGGGGTCAAAAGTTCATGATATTTTGCGTAGAATCCGAATTTGCAATAAAAAATGGGGGTTCCCATTTGAAATAAGCAAGTTGGTGTCAGTTGCGCATAGTTGCGCAATTGCGCGCAGCAAAATTTTTTCATTTTTGAAATCCTCGTAAAAAAATATGAAGATTCAAAAAAAAAAATTTTCGTTTACCCTCATTTTGGCGATTTTAGGGGGGTGATCCATTGGATAGAAGACCTGTATATGTATAACATTAATTTAAACTACATTATTTTTCTGTTTTAATCTTAAGGAAATAAATGCATTTAGAAAAAACTGGTCTGTGGAGGCGCAAACGTTGTTTTCCTATTTCGTTGGAATGCCGAGAAAACGTCGATGTTTTTCTTGTCATTTAATTTTTTTTTAACTTAGCACAGGAACATATGGCCGACAATGACCGAAGACATCAGTATTGAAACATGAGAAATGATAAATTACGAAGTTTAGGCTCAGAATACTTACAGAAATTACAGTATTTAGTACAGGGTTTGCAAAGGCGCCTATGCTGGCACTTATTGTTAAACACTTGAACATAATAATTGTGGTGATGAGAAGACTGAGGTAGGTGAGGTACGGACAGATGAGGTTCGAGGAGAGCGTAGGGTATGAGTTAACTAGTATACAGAAAGGTTACACGACTTTAGCAGGCCAGAAAGGTTACCACCACATTGGGATCTTTTATGAGAGAGGTTGAGGAGGAAGGTAAGGTGAGATAGAGAGAAGTCATCGAGGGTAAGGATGTCCCAAAAGTATCGATACTTTTTGAAAAAATATCGATACATATCGATACTTTTCCCCCCTGATATATATCGTAGTATCGATAGGTACTTTTTTCCCAGTATCGGAGCCGATACTTTTTTTTATCCCTCACATTTTATCAGTTTCAACACCTATGACGTGTGGGAACTGTTGACAGTACATCTAACTAGATTAAATTGCTGGGAGACCAACCACTTCAACAAATTAAAGAAAGTTGATGTACCACCACCTCCAGCTCTCAGTGAGAATCAGCTGTCCTCCATTTAGTAGGAAGGGCCAACAAAATGTTAACCCAACCTAGCAACCAACCAACCTAACTCAATAGTTTTTTGGTTGGATTTTCTTTGTTCTTTGTTGTTTTCTGATGTGAGTGTTCCGAATTAATGAAATAATGTCATGCCTTGTCTTGTCTTGTCAATAATTTTGAAAAACAAGCGCCCAAACAAAAAAAAGTTTCAAATAAGAAAGAAGTGATTTATTGTATTGTTCATTTTATAATATTATCCTGAAATAATTCTTCGATAGGCTGACGATGGTATTTAATATTATACCAATGTAGATGAAGTAAAAACGTGGGATGTGATATAATATTAACTGTCACGCTGATGGAGAGAGAACAAAAAGGACATTTCCACCCATTTTTGAAAAGTATCAAAAAGTATCGATACTTTTTGAAAGTATCATATCGATACTTTTTGATGTATCGATACGATATATATATCGATACTTTTGAAGTATCGGACATCCCTAATCGAGGGTTCGGTAGAACGACGAGCCGGGCAAGGAGGGCGCCTTATAAAGGCGCCTCTACCCTCCTCCGGGTCTTCTGACGGCCGTTGAAGGATCGATTGAGGGAGGCTACCTGGCTGTGCTCCTCATGTCATGTAGCTCGCTGCTCCTTGGCTTTATTGGAAACAATCTTAAATGTACATTGAGTGGTATATTATAAAGGGGTACCACGACAATAATTATAGGCAACAATTCCTCCATCTTACTATCACACGTTATTCTTCCATCAGGGGACCGAAGAATGCAGCAATCGTCCACACATTGCAAGCACTATTACTTGGAAAGGCACGCATATCGACATGAATGGACGAAGAGCCATGATGGAGGGATGGATCTTAAATTGGTAGAGTAGTTGTAACTTCCCAGCTGTTTCCGTATGAATATCATGAAATCCAACTATAATTTTCATCGGTGTACGCGTACATGGCAGACTGCCCTGTAGCGCCCTCATCTAACTGTAACAATGGCAGTTATTCGCTGAGAACTGAAGAGTATTTGTTGGTCCACATCATAATTATTATGATATCTACATTATCTTTGAATTTCCTTGACATTTGACAAACACATATAAGTGCATGTGCCTAACATGTTACTGATAGCATTTTGTGGTTAGATACGGCTCGGCTTTCCTGCTCATTTGCAAAAATATATGTCGAAGTCGATGTCGATGTTTGTATCGACTCTAATCTGGCTGACATCGATGACGCGGGCTGAAGGTTGGCACCCTGTTGCAGTTGTGAGGTTCATCAAAAATTGGTGTCGTCATAACTTTGACTCAGCATTACGTGTGATTTGATGTTGTTCAAGACAGTTTTGGTTTATTATTCTGTGAATAATACACCTATGTATTCGCTAATCAAAATATTTTATAACACCCCCTCAAAATTTTTTCTTTCACATTTCAAGGTGCGTAGATTCAGAAAATGGAATGTCCGCCCGCCGTTCACCATCCGCCGTCCGCCGTATAATCCATAATCATCTACTTTATTTTCGGTCTAAAAAATTCGTTCTTTCGCAAACAGGCTCCATTTGTAGTTGTGGCTCGAAGCTTTGCAGCCCGATAGGAATATACCTAGGGGAGTTATGGATGAAAAATATGAGCAAAAAAAGGGTTTTTGGTGTTTTAGTAAGATGAGCCTAAGAGGTACAGTTTTCCGAGTTTTTCAGGGCGAGAAGACCGAATATGGAGTTTATTTTGGCCAAAAGTGAAGAACTGAGGTTGTAACGAAGGTTCAGCTCCCAAAACTGGCGGAAACCATCAAAAATAGCTATTTCAATTATTGCACGTAAAAGAAACAATAAATGAACAGCCAACATTTCTGTATGTATGTCCAGTAGAGTAATAAACCCATGTGACAAGGACTTGGCAGCGTTGTAACGAAGGTTCAGCTCCCAAAATCATATTATAGTGAGTCAACACTGGAGATTGTATAAACAAGTGAAACCAGACAATTCAACGACTCCTTCAATGATTTTAATCGACTTCACAACAGAAACTCTTGAACTTATCTGTTTTTACGAAACTGCAATTCCCGGGCCGGCTCCAGTACTCGATTTAGGGCTTTCCTGGGGGGAGCACGAGGGCTGGCTATTGGTATGCCACAGACGGAGCAGGCTACTAAGAAACGTTGTGTAATCGTTTGCAGCGTTAACGTAGAAATCATGAAAACAGAAGCGCATGTGTTTGAAAAAAAAAAAACCCACAAAAAAACGCTGCAGTCCTTGTGACAGGGGTTTATTATTCCATTGGACCTAGGTACCTACAGAAATGCTAAAAACACATTTTATTGTTTCATTCATGTGCAATTATTGAAATAGCTATTGTTGGTGGTTTCCACCAATTTTGGCCCCCGAAAACACGAATTCAGCTCGGCTTTTTCTAACAAATTGTCTTTGATCATTGATAGTGCCATTTAATTGTCTTGATTCACCAGCTGAAACTACTTCCAGTGTTATGATTAATATTTGTGGTCATTTCAGACAATTTCCCAGGTTTTTGACTCATAAAAAATGAATTTTGGGAGCTGAACCTTCGTCACAACCTCGATTATTCACTCTTTGGTCAAAATCAACTTCAACTTCGTCTCGCCCTAAAAAAACATGGAAAACCTCACAAGCTCATGTTCACTAAAACCTTTAAAAATCCTCGAACCCCCTATTTCTACACCCATTTGTCCCCCGTCGTCACACCCTGGGTGTATTTTGATTGGGCTGCGGAGCTACGGAGCACAACTTGGAGACAAATTTGTTCCCAAATGGAGACCCAAACTGTGTGGGAACGAACGACGATTTTAGACCAAAATTTAACGTAAATTAAGGCTGAAAGTTCGTTAGAACCTCAACTTTCTCTGGTCAAAACTGACTTCATATTCGGTCTCCTTGTCCTAAACAAAAAAACATGGCAATCGATACCTCACAAGCTTATGTTACTAAATATCAAAAAACGCTGCAAAGTCCTTGTCACATGGGTTTATTATTCTATTGGACATACCTACAGAAATGTTGGCTGTTCATTTATTGTTTCTTTCATGTGAAATAATTGAAATAGCTATTTCTGGTGGTTTCCACCAATTTTGGCCCCCTAAACACGAATTAGGTACGCTACTTTTTTTAAACTATCTTTGATCATTGATAGTAACATTTAATCGTCTTGATCCACGTGTTGACATTTTTTCTAGTGTTATTATACGAACTGAAGGTGATTTCAGACGATTTCCCAGGTTTTTGACTCATAAAAAATCAATTTTGGGAGCTGAACATCTGGTAGAACCTCAATTTTCCACTCTTTGGTCAAAATCGACTTCATATTCGGTCTTCTCGTCCCAAAAAAATGGAAAACGATACCTCAAAAGCTCATTTTACCAACATGTTGCTAAAACACAAAAAGCCTATTTTTGTGCACATTTTCACTCATAACACCCCTGGGTGTATTCCGATCGGACTGAAAAGTTTTGGGACACAACTAGGGCCCAAATGGAGGCTGTGTGCGAAGGAACGAATTTTTTAGACCGAAAATGAAGCAGATAAGCATGATACGGCGGACGGTGGACGGCGGACGGAGACTGCATTTTGTTTTATTATTCCGTCAATAATACACCTATAAGTATTCGCTCAGCGAAAAATTTTCATAACACCCCCTCAAAATTTGTTCTTTTCCGTTTCTAGGTGCGTAGATTCCAAAAATGCAATGTCCGTCCGCCGTATCACGTGTACCAGCTTCATTTTCGATCTAAAAAAGTCTTTCTTTCGCACAAATGCTCCATTTGAGCCCTAGTTATGTCCCGAAAATTTGCAGCCAGATCGGAATACACCCAGGGGTGTTATGAGTGAAAATGTGTGTAAAAATAGGTACTTTTTGTGTTTTAGTAACATGAGCGTTTGAGACATCGCTTTCCATGTTTTGGGGACGAGAAGACCGAATATGAAGTCGATTTTGGCCAAACAGTGGAAAATTGAGTCTACCAAAGTTCAGCTCCCAAAATTGATTTTTTATGAGTGAAAAACCTGGGGAATCGTCTGAAATCACCATCAATTTGTATAATAACACTGGAAGTAGTATCAGCAGGTGTATCAAGACGATTAAATGGCACCACGATGGATAGTTTAAAAAAAAAGTAGCGTACCTAATTTGTGTTTTTGGGGGCCAAAAGTGATGGAAACCATGAGAAATAGCTATTTCGATTATGACGAATGCAAGAAACCATAAATGAACAGCCAACATTTCTGTAGGTATGTCCAATAGAATAATAAACCCATGTGACAAGGACTTTGCAGCGTTTTTGGAATCTGCGCACCTTGAAACGTAAAAGAAAAAAGTTTGTGGGGTGTTAGGTATACAATTTTTTTGCTGAGGGAATACATAGGCCTGTTATTCACGGAATAATAAACCAAAATTTGATATATGGCTCCCTGAAAATGGCTCATTTGAATCACGTTCTCTTTGGATGGAACACGAAGTTTCCTAGTTTGAAAGGGATTTCGCCCCCCAGCTGAGAAGGGCTCCATCGAAACGTCGCGTCGAGGGCTCAAGTAGTTTTTTTTTTTCTCGACAGATTTCACCCTGCGCTCTAACGGTGAATCGTAGGAAATAAAAGGAGGTAATTCCAGTCCCCCCCCCCTCCCCGCCACAATAGCTCGGAGGGGATGAGGGTCGGACCAGGTGTAAAGTCGGGTTGTTCGGAGGAGAGGAGGGATTTAGGTACGCGTACCTCCGCTATGCCGCCAAGTTGGAGGCAGTGTTGACAAGTGTAGTCGGAATGTTATGTCGGGATCAAGATAGGCCCTGGTAGCTGGTAGTTACTGATAGGGATTGGACCTCCCACGTTCCTTGTTCCTGGGGTCCACACCCCTTCATCACCATTGCCTTCCTCTCACTATTCCTACGTGCCTCATGCGCCTGGCTCCACGCTTTACACTGTTAATACCGGATCACCCCTTTCATTTGTTCCATCGGGTGGATGTTTTTTTTTTTTTGTCTTCCCCTTCACAACCAGACCAGAGCTAATCATGTTGACAGGACTATATGTTTTGTGGAGATCTCTCTTTCTTAGACGCGAACTAGCGTGGGAGAAGTAAGTTCGCCCTCAGCTTACATTTCAATTACTAGGTATTGACTTCAACATTTCCTTTTACTTCAAGTTAGACCGATCACCTGATTCACGATATAATTTAGAGTTTTAATTAAAAACAGATAAAATTAAAATAAAAACGCTGCAAAGTCCTTGTCACATGGGTTTATTATTCTGCTGGACATACCATCAGAAATTTTGGCTGTTTATATTGTTTCTTTCATTTGCAACTATTGAAATGGTTATTTTGGATGGTTTCCACCAATTTTGGCGCCCAAAAACACGAATTAGGCTCGGCTTTTTTTGGTTTATTATTCTGTGAATAATACACCTATGTATTCGCTCAGCAAAAAATTTTTATAACACCCCCTCAAAATTTTTTATTTTCCGTTTCAAGGTGCGTAGATTCCAAAAATGTCCGTCCGCCGTATCACGTGTACAGGCTTCATTTTAGATCTAAAAAAGTCGTTCTTTCGCACACATGCTCCATTTGGGCCCTAGTTGTGTCCCAAAACTTTTCAGCCCGATCAGAATATACCCAGGGGTGTTATGAGTGAAAATGTGTATAAAAATAGGTACTTTTTGTGTTTTAGTAACATGTTAGTAACATGAGCTTTTGAGGTATCGTTTTCCATTTTTTTGGGGACGAGAAGACCGAATATGAAGTCGATTTCGACCAAAGAGTGGAAAATTGAGTTCTACCAAATGTTCAGCTCCCAAAATTGATTTTTTATGAGTCAAAAACCTGCGAAATCGTCTGAAATCACCATCAGTTTGTATAATAACACTGGAAAAAGTGACAACACGTGGATCAAGACGATTAAATGGCACTACCAATGATCGAAGAGTTAAAAAAAACAAAACAGAGCGTACCTAATTTTGTTTTTGGGGCCAAAATTAATGGAAACTATCAGAAATTGCTATTTCGATTATTACGCATGAAAGAAACAATAAATGAACATCCAACATTTCTGTAGGTATGTCCAATAGAATAATAAACCCAAGCGACAAGGACTTTGCTGCGTTTTTTTTAAACAGATTATTTTTGATAATTGATAGTGCCATTTAATTGCCTTGATTCACCTGTTGATACTACTTCTAATGTTATTATACAAATGTATGGTGATTTCAGACAATTTCCCATGTTTTTGACTAATAAAAAAATCAATTTCGGGAGCTTAACCTTCGTTACAACCTCAATTCTCCACACTTCGGTCAAAATCAACCAAATATTCGGTCTTCTCGCCCTAAAAAAATATGGAAAACTATACCTCACAAGCTGATGTTCATTAAAACCTTTAAAAAATCTCGAAAACCCCTATTTTTACACCCATTTTTTCTCCCATAACACCCCTGGGTGTATGTCGATCGGACTGCCCTGTTTCGTAGCACAACTGGGACCCAAATGTATTCCCAAATGGGGACCCAAACTGTGTGCGGAAGAACTACGATTTTAGACCAAAATTTAACGTAAATTTAAGGCTGAAACTTCGTTATAACCTCAATTTTCCACTCTTTGGTCAAAATCGACTTCATATTCGGTCTTATCGTCGCAAAAACATGGAAAACGATACCTCAAAAGTTCATGTTACTAACATGTTACTAAAACACAAAAAGTACCTATTTTTATACCCATTTTCACTCATAACACCCCTTTGTATATTTCGATCGGGCTGCAAAGTTTCGGGACACAACTAGGGCCCAAATGGAGCATGTGTGCGAAGGAACGAATTTTTTAGACCGAAAATGAAGCGTGACATTGCACTTTTGGAATCTACGCACCTTGAAACGTAAAAAGAAATTTTTTTGAGGGGGTATTACAAAAATTCATTTGCTGACCGATTACATAGGTGTATTATTCACAGAATAATAAACCAAAATGGACCCTGTACATCTGTTCAATCCCTTAAGGTTTGTATGAACAAACAACTGGAGAAGGAGCTCAGAAATTACCCTGATTTTGCCCAAGTTGTAAACATTTACAACTACGATGGTAATCCTCAATTGAAAACCACGCCTACACAGTTCCAGGCTTGTTGAAAATACCTGGAAGATTCGCTGTAATTATTCACTAATTTGTTTTCAAGTCATACGTTTATACCCGCTTTCCATGGTTTTCAGGAGGAATGAGTTGTTAGAATGAAAAGTATATTTGAAAAATTTAATCGATTTCAGCCAAATTTTAATATTGTCAAGGACACCCTGTTTAGGGTTCGAATTTATACGCGAAAACTTCTGTAATCGATTCAGCAATTAATTTGCAACAAAAAGAGTGTCTAATAGCATTTTTCTCAAAATATCCTCATTTTGGTTTATTATTCTATTATTCTGTGAATAATACACCTATGTATTCGCTCAGCTAATTCCTTTTATAAAACCCCCTCAACATTTTTTCTTTTCCGTTTCAAGGTGCATAGATCTCAAAAATGCAATGTCCGTCCGCCGTCCACCGTATCACGCATAGCTAGGTACGTCATTTTCGGTCTGAAAAATTCTTTCTTTCGCACACATGTTCCATTTAGGCCCTAGTTGTGTCCCGAAAATTTGGAGCCAGATCGGAATACACCCAGGGGTGTTATGAGTAAAATGGGTGTAAAACCAAGGTTTTTGGTGTTTTAGTGAACATGAGCTTTTGAGGTATCGTTTTCCATGTTTTATAGGACGAGGAAACAGAATATGAAGTCGGTTTTGACCAGAGAGTGAAGAAGTGAGGTTGCACCGAAGGTGCATCTCCCAAAAATTCATTTTTATGAGACAATAACCTGGAAAATTTTCTGAAATTACCATCAATTTTTATAACACTAGAAAAAGTGTCCACAGGTGAACCTAGACAATTAAATGGCATATCAATAATCAAAGTAATTTGAAAAAAAGGAGCGTAATTCATGTTTTTGGGGGCCAAAATTGGTGGAAACCATCAGAAATAGCAATTTCGATTACTGCACATGAAATAAACAATAATGAACTGCCAACATTTCTGTAGGTGTGACCAGTAGAATAATAAACCCATGTGACAAGGACTTTGCAGCGTTTTTGGTTTCAGTTTTCGTTTTCAAGATTTTTTCTCTTCGTAAAACTATTTGTAAACTAAACTAACAAGTGATGCAATGATAAAATTGACACCACAGCTGGAAAGAAAATTTGATTTTCAATATGATCTCAAATACTGTAATGTCTGTCGATATTCTGAGCCTTAACTCCATGAATTATCATTTCTCATGTTTCATTACTGATGTCACAGGTCATTTTCGGCCAAATGTTCCTGTGCAAAGCTTTTTTAAAATACCTAACAAGACAAATATATACATTTTATCGGCTTTCCAGCAAAATAGGGACACATTTAGGAATTCTTATTTTTAGTGGTGGTTATGGTATTGCTTGAATCTGTATTGAATGGTGACACTCTCAGATCATCATGGTCATTTATTGAGTTCTGAAATTATGATAATTTGGGTTGATAAATACTTTCCCTAATCTGATAAATCCTTGTTTCCTCACTTCAGCAAGTTTATCAAAGTTTCTGAGCACCATTCCGGCGATATATCCAATGATTTTATTCTCTTGAACCCGTTAACGACTCTGAGATAAATAAAACACTAGGTCATATCGCATGAATTTCAGCATGATAAGCAATTCAACTCCCATAGAGAATTCGACATGAGAATTTGATATTTCCTTGCATTTAACGCTTTTAATTACCGTGATAATTGAAAGAAAGCTACACCATTGGAATGGAGATTTATGTCTAAAGTCATTGATTTTCTGAGAAGAATTCAACGTTGACAATACAATTTAAATTCGGACAAATAAGGGAAATCGAAAAAATCCAAATCTAGACAAAAAATGCCCTATAATTACAGTTTCTAAAATATCTGCAAGGGTTTATTATTATTTTTTGTTTTTGTTTTTATTTGGCTTCGGAATTCCATACAGCCATAGCAGTTTATATACAACACTTATAAAACACTTATTCAAGTGTTTTAACACTTTTTTAACACTTAT
Source organism: Leptopterna dolabrata (assembly GCA_954871275.1). Lineage (NCBI taxonomy): Eukaryota > Metazoa > Arthropoda > Insecta > Hemiptera > Miridae > Leptopterna > Leptopterna dolabrata. The sequence continues at coordinate 16,994,550 of OX940974.1, forward strand.
TTATAAATAATAACACTAATTAAAATCAGTTTTGAGAGAATACATATAAATAAATGAAATAACTTTCCTCTTATACAAATTAAATTAACTATTTTTTTCCTGTTACCATAACAAATTGAATTTACTCACAGGTTACGATTAATATCACGCAGAAAATCATACTAATCTTTGTAGACTTTCATGTCGCCGATAGATAATAGGTGAGTCATGTTGAAGGGCTCAGTTGCGTTTTCATTTCTTGCCAGCTTCTGTAGAAGTTCGGCCCTTTCACATGTATTCCTGGGGCAACATAGGGACTATACGCTCTACTGTTTCGTCATCTTCCAGACAAAACTCGCATGCTGGTGACTCCAACAGATGCATTCAATGGAGATATGCTCTTGTGGTGTAGTGTCCAGTGCGAAGTGGGGATATGGTTTTATAGAACTTCCTTGGCATGCCGCCAATCTCATTAAACCAAGGTGTCGTGGTATCCTCCCAGAACCACAACCTTACTCTGTGAAATTAAGATCTCGCAAAATAAACCTAGAAGTGAGGACGGAAGACGCAGGACAGCCGAGGGACTACCTGGGGATCCCCACCATCCTCCACTAGCTGGAAGATGGAGGGAGACGGCTTCCAGGCTTATAAAAACTCGCCTCCTTCGCATTTCTAGCCATTCTACGCTCTCCTCTAGTCGCTGACTACTCTCTCTCTCTCTCCTAGCTCCTCATCTCTCTCCTAAGCCTAAAAGATCCTGGGAGTGGTGGTGGTCCGCCCATAACCAAACCAGGCAACTCTTCCTAAAAGATCTTGGGCATGGTGGTAGTTCGCCTATAACCAAACCAAGCACACATCCAAAAAGACCCTGGGCATGGTGGTGGTCCGCCCATAACCAAACCAGGCAACACTCCCGAAAAGATTCCGAACATGGTGGTGGTCCGCCCATAACCAAACCAGGCAACACTCCCGAAAAGATCCCGGGCATGGTGGTGGTCCGCCCATAACCAAACCGGGCACATCCTCCCTCACACCTCTCGTGGTGGATGTGCGCTCCCTATACATCCATCACACAAGGTTTATGGTTGACTTCGGGAAACACGCCTCTGTTGAATGGGAATAATTAACATAAGGATTGTAAAAAAAAAAAATTGCAACTGATATTTCTTGTTTCAAATTAGTAGTAAATTTAATATGTCATATCGATATGTACCTATATGATATCCCATGCATTCATCCACCAAACTTATGAATTCAACAAAACTTACGAAACAATGAATCTGGTAACAAAAATACTACTCTATCTCAATACACAAAAATATTTTCTTTGAAAAGATTGGGTCAAATAATTTATATAAAAATTACCAATAATTTATATAAATTACCAATAATTTATGTAAAATTATCAATAATTTGTATAAAATAACCTGAACTGGTACCTACAGAATGGTCACTCGAAACATAAATACTTACTCGACTTTCAATAGTCGAGAAAATACCTTTTCTCAAAAAAGTGGGTTGAGTTCGAGTCAAAAATCGCTGAAAATCGTCAAAAATAGTTCGTTAAATTTGAAAATTAGTTCATACGGTCATGCTGCACGACTGGAACCTATTTTCTTCCACCATTATGGGCACCTTCTTTCATTTCTATTTTTGTTACACCTTGCCAAAAAGGTGTAACGCCACTCTTCCGTGACTAAAAGGCTTCTCCACTTTCGTATAGTTGTGAGGAAGCAAAAAGCAACAACTCCCCGAGAGGGCCCCCCCCCCCCCACCATCGACCATCGTAATTAGCCGAGGCTTGAAATAATTGGTAAAAGAGCTCGATCAGATTTTTATTCGAAGGACTTTATTCGATTGACCTTTTCAACCCCCCCCCCCCCCCTCCCAACAACACCAATTTCTGAGACGGCGGAATGCAAAGGGACTTCTTCTCGACCGTTTTCTGGCGACGAGAGCACCAAATGGAAATCACTTCTAACGAGTTCCCAGAGTGATTCTCATTAGGGCCTGCGCTAAATGGACCACCGCCGCTATACAAATTATCTAACAGTTGGCTCCCGCTCTCAAAGGAATTTCGCCTCTCGTTTCATCTTTTCTTTTACGTACTCCACTTCTTGTTCTTTTTCTTTCCCTTTTTTTCCTTTCTCTCTCTACCTTTTTCCTAGGTATTTTTGTTTTGTTTTCTTCCCTTCTTTCTTGATGCCTTCAATTATCATTTTATCTCTGTCTTGGAGGTCCGTTTATTGGAAAAACATCAGCTGCCGATCCTGCGCCTTCAAAGTTTTATGTGTTCTCAGATCTTGACTGACTTGAGTTTATTAAGATATAGACACCAGAGAGGCCTTAGGCAAGGAAGCCCTTTCCCCCCCCCCCCTCCCTCATCACCCTTCCCTTCAAGGTGGAACGATAAAATAAGATGCGGCTTTTATAGCGCGCTCCAAATGATAAGCCATGATGCCAGATATCAAGGAAACTTGGCATTTATGACCTCAAAATCGGAATCAACACACTTGAAAACTCCCATGTGCCATTGTTAGCCTTCATAGTACAAAAAATATATAGTAGTATGTATAGCACAAAAAACTGTGATTCGCTTGCACTGCCATCATCCCGTCTAAAAGTCAGTAAAAATTCAACTGACTGGTGGGGAATCAAGTTTTTTAATGCTCTGCCAAAGTATATGAGACAAGAAAAGCATAATATTTTTATAAAGATTTGCAAAGAACTGATGCTCCAAGCTGTCCCCTACACGTTTGATGATTATTTCAAATTCGTCAAAAATTATTTATAATAAATTATATGTGGTGTTTGACTTCACTGAGTACTTAATCTGTGATACATTCCTAATTATAGTTTTTATGTTTAAATATGTTGACCACTGTCATATACCTTGTGTGAACGACAAATAAAGTCGATTCTGATTCTGATTCTGATTCTGATCAACTTCAAGTCAGATGGACCTAACAGGGGGACTAGGGTCGCCAGACATACTGTAATACCTTGGCATCAACTGTATTTTGGTATACAATTCTGCACAATATTGGTGTGAAAGTCTAAGCATGCGCCGCCGCCGTTGTGGGAACTGGGTTACGAGGAAGCTGCTAGTAAGGACCACACCTTGGCAGGGTTTGTTTTAGTGGCACTTGTGGTTAGGTAGATTTTGCTGAGGGAAAGTGGGTATAGCTACAGTGTGACGAATTTTGTAACCTTTATCGGCTTTTAGTTAAGCCATTACAAGAGTATTTAACTATTTAGAAGTGATCAGGTAAATTTTTTTCTCAAAAATTATCTGGTTTTCATTCGGGACTTTCTACAGCTTGGAATTAGTGATAACCTAAATGTTTAATTTTAAATACGAAAAAATTGCAAAAATTTTTACATAGAGTTTCATGTGGCATTACACAATGTATTACCAATCTCACAATTGCCAATCTCTAGGTGCAATAGAAACATTCTGGTGGTAATGTCTGAGAGTGGCATTTGGTCACTATTGCAGAGTAGGTAATTTACTTACGGACTAATTGTTAGAGATTGACGTATAGGGGAAAGAGAAAGTTACCAAATATACTTACATTGGTAGGCAGCAACAGGTATTGAACTGATAGTAGATATTAGGATAATGTGATCATCGGTATTTCTCTATAAAATTTTTTTTAAATTCTGATGGTCGCTGAACCTCTCCCTTGACGTATGCCACAAATGGCTAAAAACGCTGCAAAGTCCTTGTCACATGGGTTTATTATTCTATTGGACAGAAATTGTACAGCAATTTTGGCTGTCATTTATTGTTTCTTTCATATGCAATGATTGAAATGGCAATTTTGATGGTTTCCACCATATTTGGCCCCGGAAAACACGAATTAGGCTAGGGTTTTTTCAACACATTATTTTGATACTACTTCTAGTGTTATTATACAAATTTATGGTGATTTCACAATATTTCCCAGGTTTTTGACTAATAAAAAATGAATTTCGGGAGCTTAACCTTCGTTACAACCTCAATTCTTCACTTTTTGGTCAAAATCAACCTACTATTTGGCCTTCTCGCCCTAAAAAACATACCTCACAAGCTCATGTTCTCTAAAACCTAAAAAAACCTCGAAAAACCCTATTTTTACACCAATTTTTCTCCCATAACACCCTCGGGCTGCCGTGTTTCGGAGCACAGCTAGGACCCAAGTGTGTTCCCAAATGGGGACCCAAACTGTGAGCGGATGAATGACGATTTTAGACCAAAATTTAACATAAATTTAAGGCTGAAACTTCATTATAACCTCAATTTTCCACTTTTTGGTCAAAATCGACTTCATATTCGGTCTTCTCGTCCCCAAAACACGGAAAACGATACCTCAACATGTACTTTTATGTACTTTCTAGAACATAAAAATTACCAATTTTCATACCCATTTTCACTCATAACACCCCTCGGTATATTCCGATCGGGCTACAAAGTTTCGGGACACAACTAGGGCCCGAATGGAGCATGTGTGCGAAAGAACGAACTTTTTAGACCGAAAGTGAAGCCGGTACACGTGATACGGCGGACGGCGTACGGCGGACGGCGGACGGACATTTTTGGAATCCACGCACCTTGAAACGCAAAAGAAACAATTTTGAGGGGGTGTTATAAAAATTTTTCGCTGAGCGATGACTTAGGTGTATTATTCACAGAATAATAAACCAAAAGTAGGTACCTACCAGCCAACAAAATTAAGAGCAACCATCTTGCTTCAAATGAAATAATATCACGGAAAAAAACGCTGCAAAGTCCTTGTCACATGGGTTTATTATTCTACTGGACACAGCTACAGAAATGTTTGGGCTGTTCATTTATTGTTTCTTTCACGTGAAATAATTCGAATAGCTATTTCTGATGGTTTCCACCAATTTTGGCCCCCAAAACACGAATTAGGTAGGTTTTTTTCTCCCAAATTATCTTTTATCATCGGTAGTGCCATTTAATCGTCTTGATCCACGTGTTGGAACTTTCTCCAGTGTTATTATACAAACTGATTGTGATTTCAGACGATTTCCCAGGTTTTTGACTCACGAAAAATAAATTTTGGGAGCTGAACATTTGGTAGAACCTCAATTTTCCACTCTTTGGTCAAAATCGACTTCATATTCGGTCTTCTCGTCGCAAAAACCTGGAAAACGTTACCTCAACCTCATGTTACTAACATGTTACTCAAACGCAAAAAGTACCTATTTTTATACACATTTTCACTCATAACACCCCTGGGTATATTCCGATCGGGCTGCAAAGTTTCGGGACACAACTAGGGCACAAATGGAGCATTTGTGCGAAAGAACGAATTTTTTAGACGGAAAATGAAGTCGGTACACGTGATAGGGCGTACGGCGTACGGTGTACGTCGTACGGCGGACGGCGCGGCGGACGGACATTGCATTTTTGGAATCTACGCACCTTGAAACGGAAAAGATAAAATTTTGAGGGGGTGTTATAAAAATTTTTCGCTGAGCGAATACATAGGTGTATTATTCGCAGAATAATAAACCAACAAACTTCACTTCATAAAGCCATTCATGATTATAATCAGCTTTTCCGTAGCAATGATATCTCGACTGGAGGTATACCGTATGATTCACACTCATGCCGACGAAGCTTTTCGGTTCAAATTTCAGGGCCTTGCTGTGAACAGGGAAACTGTGCTGGACGTACAATGCTCCGGGTGATCTCAAAAAATCCTCAAGTTCGGAATCATTCAATTTAAAAACGTCGCAGAAAGCCTACTGTTCTGTTGAAAGTCTTTGAGCTACGCAGTTTTGAATGTACTTTCAATTCAGTCGGAGTTTGATGTAGTTCCATTGATGTAAACGGTAGTTTTGGATTATTCCGTTTTGGAAAATGAATGAGAATTTCAACCGCCATTTTCCACCCCTTCGAACTGACCGGAGGGCTATGAAGAGCTGAAAAACTTTTTCTCAAAAGAAAAACTGCCTCTGGCTCACTAAATTATTTTGCGACGTTTGAAGACAATTATGGCGGAGTGTGTTTTAGGTGGTTCAGGCCGAGATGCTCTTGGCTCTGGCACGTCCAAAGACCAACGTAGCCCTTGCACAGAATCCTCAATTATCTTCAGACCGGCGGAGGAGAGAGAATCCTGAATTTGGAATTTTTCCTTCTGGATCTCGTATGCGGAATTGCCTGTTCGGAGCGGGTGGCCGACTTTGAAGATGGCCATCAGCTGCTACGCGACTGAACTTCCCCATGAGATTGCTGAGCCTTATACATTCATACCTTCCCTCAGCCCTTTCCGCCTAGAAATGAGCCAGTCTTTGCTTTCCCGCATCTCATTAACCTTAAAATCGGGTCAGCTAAACGGACCATGCTCGGTGCCCGTTATCACTTCAAGAAGGTGTAACTCGACTGGGCCTATTGTACCCGCAGGAAATAGTTGAAAGGCGTATACATAGAAGATGGCGGCTATCCGTGTGGAATACAAACAAATTAGCTTGCTAATTTGAAAACTTTGTTTGTTTTTATGTAGTTAGAACGGTTTTATTAAAGCGAATTCACAACGTTGAATACACCCGAAGTTCACCGTGAACAGATAACTGTATAACTGCTGTTCTTGTAGAGACGGAATATCAACAAATAAGGGTCGATATTTGAGGGGAAATTACACATGATTTCGATTTTGAATCCATAATTTCGGCACCGCTAATCACCGTACATGGGCCACGAATTGAGTAAAGAAGGTAATTCAAGGACTCATCACCGGCTCAGGCAGTTTCCTCGTACCTTTACTGAATTCGGCACGAAATATGTCAGTCGTGGTTCAGTCAATATGACTTCAATCCGTATTTTATTAGCGAATTTTCGAAGAAAAGGAAGCTAGTGTTCTCGGTCCAAAATTTTTAAAACTCGAATTTCCGAAAGATTTTTATACCAGAATCCGTTTCAGACCATCCTGAATTCACTGCCGAAAGACACCAAAAATTATATATATATATATATATATATATATATATATGTGTGTGTGTGTGTGTGTGTGTGTGTGTGTGTGTGTGTGTGTGTGTGTGTGTGTGTGTGTGTGTGTGTGTGTGTGTGTGTGTGTGTGTGTGTGTGTGTGTGTGTGTGTGTGTGTGTGTCATTCCAGACGATAACTCTCAAAAGAATTGAGATAAAAAGTTCAAATTTGCACGAAAAATCTGTCTTGGCAATCGACAGGCCAAGTTCGTAGATGGGCAGAATCGGGTCACTCTAAGGGGGAGTTTTAGGGTGGGGGGGGGAAATTACCCATAAATTCCCAAAATGAAACAGTCTGACAAGTGGCACCTCATTTTAAAGGTTTTTGTACGCTGAGCACGATGGTGAAATCAGAATTGCGATATCTCATTCCGTTCTCAAACTGGAGCACTTTGAAGATGAAGGAACGTGGTTATTTCTTGAGATAAAACAGTTTCACATAAAATCAGTTATTTCTTCGAAAATTCGCTCTTATAGCCATGCTGCATGACTGTGGTTTTTTTTTTTTTTGCCCACCGAGAAACATACAACTTACACCAAGCTATTTCATGCCTCTTTAGGTCTCAGGCTATTTAGGACTCTGCAGTTTTCATTGCCTGAATTCAGGCCGAAAAGGTATGCAATCGATTTCGAGGTAGGCGTGCATAACAGCGTCGAGGCAGTTTGACCGGAGGTATAAATGGTATGCAGACAAAGGAGTACATGAGAACAGACCATGAAATATTATTATGTGTAATGAGGAACTTGCGCCCATCTGAAATTCTGTATCAAACCTTTTTTATTCTAAACTAGACCACCTACGGTTCACGAAAACGTGATCAAACATGGATACAAATGTTGTTGTAGTAAATTAAATCGAATTTGAAAATCGGGAGAAGGGGAAGCTGCGCGAAACGCTCTGTGATTGGTTGACGAGCGCGTGACGTCACAGTCCTCAGATCCCTGGGGACAAGTCGATTTCCATGGTTCTCATCAGCTAACGACTACATCCATGTAACAAGTTTCCTTTTCGTTATTTTCCGCGATGCTTCAACATCTTCTACACAACAGAAGTGACAAAAACTCATTTCCATTCTGTACAACAAAAATAAATACCACAAAGAAGTAGAAGAATGGAACCAACAACCAAACAAAAACGCTGCAAAGTCCTTGTCACATGGGTTTATTATTCCATTGGACATACCTACAGAGATGTTGGCTGTTTATTTATTGTTTCTTTCATATAAAATAATTGAAATAGCTATCTCTGGTGGTTTCCACCAATTTTGGCCCCCAAAACTCGAATAAAGTACGCTCCTTCTTTTTTTTTAATAAATTATCTCTGATCATTGATAGTGCCATTTAATCGTCTTGATCCACCTGTTGACACTTTTTCCAGTGTTATTATACAAATTGATGGTGATTTCAAACGATTTCCCAGGTTTTTGACTCATAAAAAATCAATTTCGGGAGCTGAACATCTGGTAGAACCTCAATTTTCTATTCTCTGGTCAAAATCGACTTCATATTCGGTCTTCTCGTCCCCAAAAACATGAAAAACGATACCTTAAAAGCTCATGTTACCAACATGTTGCTAAAACGCAAAAAGTACCTATTTTTATACACATTTTCACTCATAACACCCCTGGGTATATTCCGATCGGGCTGAAAAGTTTCGGGATACAACTAGGGCCCAAATGGAGCATGTGTGCGAAAGAACGATTTTTTTAGACCGAAAATGAAGCCTGTACACGTGATACGGCGGACGGCGGACGGCGTACGGCGGACGGACATTGCATTTTTGGAATCTACGTACCTTGAAACGGAAAAGAAAAAATTTTGAGGGGGTGTAATAAAAATTTGTTGCTGAGCGATTACATTATTCACAGAATAATAAACCAAAAACCTGGGGGATTGGATGCAGAAATCAGAAAGTTCGCGGTGCTATGCCTTCATATTTTGTTGTTATTCGAAAAAATATCGTACAATCGTACAAATATTGTAATGTGCCAGCTCAACTGCTAAATCGCCCGAAAAATGGTTCATTGTTGCGCCGACAGGCCAAAAACCCGGAAAAAGTTGTTCGGCCTGATAAGGAGAAAATGCTATAATATCACTCACCCGTAAATATATGTAAGTTTGCGGAGATCATCTTAATGTAAGTAAGGTATGAATATTTACTAATACAGGTACCTGACGGTGATCAAATCTCCGTCATACCTTTGCTTTTCATTGATGGATATATTTCGGGTTGGATAAAATTAATCGTCTGTTTTGTTTCATTACCACGTACCTATACCGAAGGTAGAAAAGGTGTGTGTGCAAAAAGTCAGACAATTGTATCCTGCAAAATGAAGAACTAAACATCCTTTAGGTTTGTTGTAGGTATCTGATTTTATAAACGAAGCTTTTCCCACCTATAAGCATACAGCATTTCGCAGGACTTGACGTTTGCGAATCAGCAAAAGGTACCATACATTTGACTGCCATCATATTTTTGTGAGACCATCCACCCCCAACTACTCTGAGCTTCAAGTAACACAATGAACAGTTGACTTCAAAAAATATAATCAGTTTCATAGAAAATACACAGTAGATTAGTACGTTGGTGAAACGTATCTACCAGCTGTTCAAAGATAGAAAGAATTTGTCAAGGTTAGTCTCTCTTGAGGATTTTTAACAGCAATTTTGGGAAGTCCCTTTCCTTACTCTACACTAACTTAGATCAGGAATAGTTCGATAAAGGGTAACTAGTGAAATTATGCCAGCCTAGGTATTGTGGCGAACTGATAGGCTAAGAGAATTCGCTTGTGTTAGAATAATATAGGTGAACTGTACCTACGAATTATGGTGATTACTCGGAAAAATGTTCAACAAGAACTCAATGCGTTTTGCACCCACCAGCGAATCAATTCCTCTTGCTGGAAAGTTAGTTAGGTACATAATTTTGTAGACAACTGCATTAGGTACTTGTAGTAATTGATTCACACAATAACAGCTAACCTCGTTGTCTTCACTCCTTTCATTTCGAAATTCCCAAGTTTTATTTTTGACACGAACTCGCACAGGCCAAATTAACTGAGAGGCGGTAAGCTGAAGGACCTTCGCTTTAGGTATTTTGTACAATATTTCGAATTATTGTTGCATCAATACTGAGTACAGTATGAAAAGTTGAATGAACGGCACCAAAAATTCGCGAAAACACAACCAACGATTCAGTAACATGAAGTGCACAGGGAAGTGGAGGTGGTGGATCCAGACATAAAGACACGCGGAATATGACGTCACGCTCGGGAAGTAGGCGGAGTCAGCTGAAGTGGGCGTTTTGGCGGGCTCTCAGGAATTCAAATTTAAATTATTTTTATAAAATCACTGGCGCGTCTGAAACAAATTTTTCTTTCACCGTTGGTCTTCGAATTCAATCCACTTTTGATTTCCCCAATAAATAAAAAAATTGTGCAAGTCCCTCATTGTGACGACCTATGATATACTCTTAAAAAAATATACAGTTGTTATTTGGTGCCTGAACGTGTTTCCTGAACTTCAACCTTATTTCACGTTTTAACGAATCGGCTGGAATGTTCAAAATTTTTTGGTTAGGTAATCACATGCATGAGGAACCTTTTATGAAAGTAGGTAGAAAGCAGGTTCTTAGGAACCAGTTTTTGGGTGAACCGGTGCGGGATTCAAAAATTGGTAACAGGAATCACAGAAGCACCGTGCCGAATTCAAAAATTCGAATTAATGGCTATGGTTTTGAATAAAGGAAAACTTCGGTCTAAAATTTGGTTTTCTATGTATATTCTCTTCGTATTTATTTTAATTTGTACGTTTTGTCCATCCTGATTCTACCGTTTGTTATGAGTAGATTCCTTGTTCCTTCTGAATGGCCTTTCCTCTTGACTACGATTTCAGGCCTGGTATCTAAAACCAGTTCAAGATTTGCTCTACTAGGTAGGTAGATCCTTCCTTCTTCATTGATATTATTTTTATCATGTTAAGTACCTACCTACCTTTGAATATCAAATATTCGTATGATACTGATAATAAATTGATAAGATACCTACCTAACCTTCTTCCTCCTACTGTTAGTACCTAAATTGAATAATTTGAAATAGATTTTTTCTTTCGTCTTCCTTCTAGTAATACGTGGGCCGGTACTTGTCTATCTATGAAGGTATCATAACAATTATATGTCAAATGGGAAATTCAAGGAGTTGTACTAATCGTTTGCCTCCCCCTTTTTTGCTTCGAACTCTCGTCTTCAATTAATACTTCTCACATTTTTCAATCTGACCACTCTAAGGGGGTGGGGGGGGGGGGGGTAAGAGTTTAAAGATTATCCTAGTTTTGGGTAATTTTTGCGCACTTTAAATGCTCTAATTTAAGAACGGATTTAGATATCTAAAATCCGATTTCACCATCGTGTTCAGCGTGCAAAAACCTTTAAAATGAGGGGTCACTTGTTAGAAAATAACATTTTGGGGATTTTTGGGTAATTTTTGCGCACTTTAAATGCTCTAATTTGAGAACGGATCAAGATATCTAAACTCCGATTCCACCATCGTGTTCAGCGTGCAAAAACCTTTAAAATGAGGGGTCACTTGTTGGAAAATAACATTTTGGGGATTTTTGGGTAATTTTTGCGCACTTTAAATGCGCCAAAACCCTCCTTAGAGTAGGCCAATTTCGCCCATCTTCGAACTTAGCCTTTCGATTGCCAAGATAGATTTTTTGTGCAAATTTGAGCTGTTTATCTCAATTCTATCGAGAGTTATCGTCTGGAGTGACACATATATATATAAATATATATATACATATAAAAAAGTGTTAAATTTCAGGAATCGTTTTAGAATGGTCTGAAACGGATTTCTATGAAGAAAATTTCCAAAAATTTATATTATTTAAATTTCGAAGCCATTGCAATAGCTTCATTTTCTTTGAAAATTCGCTAAAAGCGGATACATCGAGCCACACGGTGCCGAATCCCCATATGTATCCAGGGGATTACGTGCCATGTGCTGTTCAAAATTTCCGATCGCATGGTTCCGCATCATTCTGTCAATTCGTCTATCCACCTGTCCATCGCTGTGTCCGTAAATCCTTGACGCGCCAAAAATGGCCGTAATAAGCTGAAGCTGTAGGCGCGGGATGGTCCGTACGATTTTGTAATAAGCAGGTAGTTCTATTTCCATATTAATTTGTCACGGTGAAATTATGATTGGAAGTATCATCAAAATTGGAATATAAATTCTTCTAATAATATTGGTTACCTATTTAGAATTACCTACTCCTTATTTAGTTTCACCTCACCTGACCCTACAGAATCACTATGTTTCTCGTATTATAATTTTATATTCCTAGAAGTTGGTGAGCAATAGTATTCCTACTCTTTAGGTTCAACCCCACCTGGTGATGGTTTTTTGCAATTTGTGAGAAGTCATAAAATTTACGTATTGTACGAAACTAGAGCAACTTTATACTCTGAGAGTACCCCTGCACAACTCACTCATGTGCCATCGTCTTGCCATCTCTTCGGCGGTTACTAATATCACCTTCTTGTTTACGATGTACAGACTCGTCTTTGAAATGAGTAAAAACACCTTGTAGCCGTATCACAAGTCTCTCCAGACCATAACTTCATAAACATAACGGCGCGGTGAATATCAATTTCGTTATTTAGACGTTTCCCTTTTTTTTTAATTTGCTGCCCATACTCCCTGCCGTCCTGTCGTTTTACAACACAACCTCTTGAAGCTTTTAAAAGCGGTTTTTTGTTGTTGTCTTCCACGACTCCTTTTTTCCCTCGGACCAAACGAAATAACGTCAAGGAATTTGAGATATGGTGTCCCGCTGAGCTCCTATTGTCTTAAGGTTTTTACCTGACAGGACCCCACAGCGTACCTGCAAAATATATTAGCCACTCTTAACAAGACTCCTGATTCATTGCTTCTCTTTTCGATACATCGACCTTTTATTGTGTTGGAGCGTTGAGGCAGGCGGAGCTTCATTCATCACGAGGGCCCGTGATGATTTTGTTTGAGTAATCAAGTGCGCGGTATCGTCATTTATATCCCGTGGCGTCTACTAGCCGTCTGCCTATAAAAGCCTGGCGAGGAAAGGCCATCATTCCCTAAGTTATGTTTTCATAAGTGTTCGATCCTTGTGCTCGCTGTTGAAAGGGGCCGCGAGAAAATGGAACGTCGGGAGTGATTTGCATTTTCGAAGTGTTTTTCCCTTCCTTTCTGTCAAGGCCACAGTTCTATGAAATTACGTAGAATATTATATAAAAGGCTACACGAAATCTGTATATGGGTAACCTTATTGCCAATTTTATGGTTATTCTACCGATTGATAGGGTGATCATGTCCCAGCATTGAAAAAGAGGACTCTAACACGATATTGTGGAGTAAAACATTCATCTTCAGCTTCGGTTTCCTAGGATAGCGGAAAAACGGTCGTAACAGCCGTAAAACGTCGGTGGATGACCTCCAGCAGCAGTGGAAGGGGGACCAGCGTGATGACGGCGAGCAGTCCTGTAAAGCTAGAGAGCGGTGTAGTCTAGTTTCGCGTGAGTGCCTAAACCAGTTTCTTACCTTGTTGTCGGTAGGTAATACATACGTTTGAAAGTTAAAAAAAAAAAATGGTACGTACATACTTTGGCTATTATACCTATTACCTATACAGGGTGTCTCACTTATGATCCGAAAATTTTTAACCACGTGTTCTACAACCAATTTCCAACAAAAAGTGTCCCTTAAAGTTTTTTTTAAAAACCACTAAAAACCTGAGTTTTTTCAATGTTAAGATTTTTTTCGTGTTTTCGACCTTTGGTCACTGAAAAGGTCATAACTCCCTAATATGAAAAGTAAAACCAAATCTAAGTAAACCGTTGGAAAGAGCGTTAAATTTCCCGTCTTTTGAGCCTCTAACAATAATTTTTTGAAGGGAACTTGAGAGTGAAAAATGAGCCTGAAAAGTTAATTTCGTCAATTCTTGAAAACTGCCTGTTTTTCAAACGATCATTAGGCCCCATAATTCTGGTGATTGGTCATAGCCTGTAAGCCTAAAAAATGCGCAAAAGCCTCAGCTTTCCAACGGTATAGTCAGTTTTTATTTTTTAGAGGGAACGTTTTTGAGAAAATTGAGTTTTTATGCGAAAAAACGTGTGTTTTCAGGCACATTTGAGGGTTTTCCCTTGGGGAAAAAAGTACTGCATGACTAACCACTGATGACTTTGGAGGCGGATTTCCGTATTTTTTTACGCTGAATCTAATGGTGACATACCCAGAGCTTCCTAGCAACGCGAAATAACGTGTCTTAAACAGAGTGAGGTTTGTTTCTGTTGTTTGTTGTGATGCCCTCTTCTTAGCGTTGATAAGAAAATCGTCATGAGGAAAACATCTACGTACAAAGTCTCTCTATTCGACCGAGTTCACCATCACGTTCAATCCGTTCTTCCGTTGCGTTCGATCCAGTTTCCTGTGTTGAAAATTTTCGAAGTTTTTCTTTCCACTATGGCTCCATTCACCTATACCGTCAAAGAGTGCGTCGACATGATTTTCGTATATGGTTACGCACGGAAACGCATCAGCAGCGGGAAGAGAGTACGCGCGGCGTTTCCCCAACAGACATCCTCCTTACAGAGAAACCTTCAGTAGGGTAAATGCACTTCACCATATCAAAAGGTGTTCGTTTTTGTGTTTTGGATTTCGTCATGTTCGGAATGAAGTGTTGTTTGTGCTAATACCCTTATTTAACCCACCCATTTGTGAAGACGCCTGATGGTATGAGGTTAACAACTGGAAATTACTCACAAGGTAAATTCTGTTTTCTACGCCTACGTAATAGCTTCATGACATTTATTCAGCCATAACGACCAGCAATGGTGAATTGCAGCTAACATTTTGCAAATATTAACGCAGGTATGCACACGTGCACGGAACGGGGAATTGTTCCAAATGGTCACTCACAGAGCAAGCGGTCCACGCGATGAATTTCGTGACGAGGCGATATTGGACGCAATAGCTGAGGATTCCACTTCCAGCACCCGCCGATCGGGCTTGCAGCTAGGGGTGCCACATGCGTCAGTTCATAGAGCCATAGTTGAAAGAAAAACTTCGAAAATTTTCAACACAGGAAACTGGATCGAACGCAACGGAAGAACGGATTGAACGTGATGGTGAACTCAGTCGAATAGAGAGACTTTGTACGTAGATGTTTTCCTCATGACGATTTTCTTATCAACGCTAAGAAGAGGGCATCACAACAAACAACAGAAACAAACCTCACTCTGTTTAAGACACGTTATTTCGCGTTGCTAGGAAGCTCTGGGTATGTCACCATTAGATTCAGCGTAAAAAAATACGTAAATCCGCCTCCAAAGTCATCAGTGGTTAGTCATGCAGTACTTTTTTCCCCAAGGGAAAACCCTCAAATGTGCCTGAAAACACACGTTTTTTCGCATAAAAACTCAATTTTCTCAAAAACGTTCCCTCTAAAAAATAAAAACTGACTATACCGTTGGAAAGCTGAGGCTTTTGCGCATTTTTTAGGCTTACAGGCTATGACCAATCACCAGAATTATGGGGCCTAATGATCGTTTGAAAAACAGGCAGTTTTCAAGAATTGACGAAATTAACTTTTCAGGCTCATTTTTCACTCTCAAGTTCCCTTCAAAAAATTATTGTTAGAGGCTCAAAAGACGGGAAATTTAACGCTCTTTCCAACGGTTTACTTAGATTTGGTTTTACTTTTCATATTAAGGGAGTTATGACCTTTTCAGTGACCAAAGGTCGAAAACACGAAAAAAATCTTAACATTGAAAAAACTCAGGTTTTTAGTAGTTTAAAAAAAAACTTTAAGGGACACTTTTTGTTGGAAATTGGTTGTAGAACACGTGGTTAAAAATTTTCGGATCATAAGTGAGACACCCTGTATAATATACAGTTAACAGGTAAAAGTAAGAAGTAGTAAGTACATTGTTAGATTATTTCCCTTCAGTTCACGACCGTTACGGAAACGTCCGCGGCTACCAGAGGAAACCATAGCTTTAGAGCGAGAGCGGTTTGTTGAGAAGGGGAATAACGAGACGGCAGAAAGCAGCGCTGTTGACTAGGAAACGCCAGATGTCCGCCATGAGGTATAATTTTTGATGTGGTCCTGCAATCGACAAATGGCAGTCAATAACTTTGAATCGATGCACCAATCTGCATCTCTTGCGCACGTCCGCGGTCTCAAGGCTGCTTCCGTGGTGTTTCCAAAATGTCCAGATAGTGTCGGTTTCGGAATGGAAATAACTTCTGTATTGATTAGGTTGGGAAGTGGTCGGGATGAAGGTAAGTGTACAGCCTCAGCGAGTTGAAGGTTCTGAAACGAACTTGTCACTGCGCGGAAAGCGAGGGGGTTCTTTGTGCAACTGCCCTCCGTGACAGATGTCAGAGGCACAGAAGGGAAGGATCCTCCGTTCTACCCTGCAAGGGCCGAAGGGGTGAAATTGGAATAGACCGGGAGGCCGAGTGTGATAGGTTACTGAGGTGAAGAGCGGACTACTGGTGGAACATCAGAGCCCTAGATACCATAAATAATGAAAACGAAAAACATAATAAAAAAAACGCTGCAAATCCCTGCACAGCGGGTTATTATTTTGTACGGAATACCCTTCTGTTACAAATCACAGCTCTCCGTATAGATAACCCGTCTTTATAATATGATATGTACTATTCTATACATTCATGTTATGTCGATCTCAGACCCTCCGTAAGTTAGTACCTAACCCCGTACTCGTTACTAGGTACCTACCTAAATCACGAGTTAAATGTTGCTAAAATAATTCTGTCGATGACAAGCAGTATCTAAAATGGCAAAATGAAACGCAAGTAATGAAGTTCTGAATAGAAATTGTTGATGTGCAGTGAAAAAAGTTGCAAATGTACCTACCAACAAACTCCAGCCCCTTCTACGTAGATGGTATAATGAACCGTTGTGTAATAATTTACCGTTGTGTAATAATTTACCATTGTGTAATAGTTTACCCATCAATAATACTTCAATGTTTGTTCAAGTTTCACTACCTATCAACAAACTCCAAAAGAAAAAAAAAATAATATCACAGAACAACCAACTCGACTTCATACTCCGTGAATATAATCACATGCTCCATGTCAATGATGATCTCGGGCCAATTCCCGATTGTTACCGCGTCCCTAGTGATGATATTTGGGCTAAATGTATACAATTTCATTCACCCTGCTGTTGAAAAAGCCTGTCGGTGTAAACGAACAGCTGGACGTAGAAAGCTCCGGGTGGTCTGAAAAGACTCGCAAGTTCGAGAACTATTTAAAACCATAAAAAAATTCGAGAAAACGGCGTCCTGGAGATTTAAACCCCCTATTTTTCACCCCTTAGGGATGACTGACATTAACGACGAGCTTCGAGGACCAACTAGACACCAAATGGGACATATAAACAGAATTTCGTCAATTTTGGTTTATGGTAACTAAGAAAGGTGCTCAGTACGGCGTACGGCGGACGGACAGAAATTTATTTATTGCATTTTCGGATTCTACATACGTTGAAACGTAAACCATCAAAATTTGGGGGGGGGGGGGGGGGGGTTAGAATTTTTTTGTTCATGCTCGATTCCAATGGTTCATTATTGAAAATAATAAACCAAAATATGATACTGCGTAATATTGCACAATATTTCCGTGGGTATTGGTAATATTGTATGTTTAGCGCCAAATTTCGCTTCCCATTTCTTTGAAGGTAGGGTAGTCCTGAAAAGTGCTGATAATAATTATTCGATTGCATACTGGGTTCTAGAATGAATCAGATTTTTGATGGAGAGCCTTTTTTTATCGTTTCATTTATCGTCAAGTCGGTACTTAAATTCTGTCTACGGCAAAAATCTCTGCCGTTGAAGTCTACGGTAGAAATCTCTGCCGTTGAAAGTCTGATAAAAGATCAACAAGTATCGATCACTTCTTTAGCATAAATAAATTATAAACTTACAGAGCCAAAGAATGAGGAATTGACGTGGGTCGGCATGAGGAGTAGGTACCATGACTTCTGTTTATATTTTTGAATGTAGTTAGAATCCGTTGTAAGAATTTTGAGACCAACCTGCATTCCCCTACGATGAATAGTTCTTTTTCTATGTAGTACGGGAGCCGAGGGTGGTTTTCATACGTCATAAGAGGCGGAAGAAACATTAGAAACGTCACGCGTTTTTTCTTTAGCTTACTGCGGCCATACTTCTCGGATTTCAGAGTTGAAAAACGGGATATAGGGGTTTTCGAGTGTGCTGTATCCGATACTGTGGAGTACCCTTGACTTCTGTTTATATTATTCTCAATTTTTCAAATGAAATTAGGTTCCATTCTAAGAATTTTGAGACCAACCGCACTCTCCTAGGATGAATAGTTCTTTTTCTATGTAAAATAACTATAGAAAAATAACTACTCGTCGTAGGAGAGTGCAGTTGGTCCCAAAATTCTTAGAATGGAACCTACTTTAATTTAAAAATGGGTTAGTATTATAAACAGAAGTCAAGGGTACTCCACAGTATCGGATTCAGCGCTCTCGAAAACCCCTTTTTCCCTATTTTCCCTCTGAAATCCGAATAGTGAGACAGCACGCTTTTGACATTTTATGTCTTTAATTTGGCACATGGACCCGAAAAGCGTTATACGAAACCGTTATGCGATACCGGTAAACAAGCGTTACAGTTGATATTCTGATGATTTTCGCTTACAACCGATTCGTTTCTACGGAACTTCATGTTTGCCATTTTTCATCGTACAAAAACCGTTCACCACTCGTTGGAATCGTGTGATTTTATTGAACATTTTCTTGTTAACCGTACCCCCGTACCTGGTGCGGTAGCTGAGCTGAGCATGATGAAAAAAAGGCTGGTAAACAAGGTAGTCAGCAACAGACTAGTGAAGAAAGTCATTACTTACTAGAATCGAATGTGGTAACCTCGCACCACCATGTAACCCGGATCGTGGTAATCTTGCAACCCGTAAATGATACCGTCAATTATCCCTAAATTCCCATTGGGACATAAAATGTCCCAATGTGTTGCAGACTCGTATGCAAGCGTTTGATTAGAGATTTACGCAAAAAATCATGTTTTCATTTTTCATCATCAAATCAAACTTATTGTTATTATCAAATTTATTATTATTCAAAAGGCGCTGAATGCCAATTTGTTGTCTCTTTTTTTTCAGTTGTTCCATTTTCTGATGGGGGTTAGTCACCCAGAGGTTGTTCAGATGAACTTTCCTGAACCAGAACCTCTGACAACGACTTTTCTCCTTTTATTTTGTGTCCAAGTCCGCCAAGTGATATTGATAAGGAGCTAGGTTCAACACCAGTAACAATTCTCAGTAGTACCATTACGATGGAAGCTATCAGCTTTGGAGTTTTTCAGATGAACCATTCCTGAATCAGAACTCCATACTACTTTCAGTCCCGTGTCTATTAACTTCACATATTTCTTCTTCAAAGAAGTATGTTTTTAAGGGGAGGAGTGTGACGGTGTATGGGAATCCCGTCCATCTTGGATGCGGGCTCTTCCCGATCCTTTTGACATGCGGCTGAAGGGGCGGTCGATTCGCAGAAACAAATCGTCAACTCCTGGAGGCATTGCGTTATAATCAAACCAGTGTCTCCGGGAGCAGCTGTCACACTGCCTCCCTACCTTTCTAGAGAGTGGAGAAGGGGAAACTACGCTGTATGGGCGGCGAAGTTAAACCCCTCATCTATTACATAGCCGAGATTGACGCTGTTTGCGTTACTGAAATGGAGCGATTTCCATGTTATCCTCCTTCGCAACTTGGTGGAAAGCTGGAAATCTAACTGGTACCTATGCTAGGGGAAGTACGAACGATGGGACCAAATCTTGAGCACACGGAAGATATCAGCGGCCATATTTTTGTCTATCACACAAAAAATGTGATTTTCATGTTTGTGAGTAGTTTGCCAGCTGTGAGTTCAACTGGAAACCTCTAAGCAGGTATTTTACTGGAATTAGGCAGTTTTTCCTGACCTCCTTACTAATAAACCCTCCTCCTCTTTCCACTACAGACGGTTCTGATTAGGCTAGTTAACCAGAATTCCTTCAAATCAAATCATCTAGGTGTATTTTATTACAAATCTGTTATCCTATACCCCCTGTCCCCTCTGACTTCCTACGCCGTCCCTCTCAACGCACTGTCCAGTTCCCAGTCCGATTTTTCAAGTTCCAATGATCGCAGATTCCAACTTGTACTACGTACCATCGACAAATTCCTCATGTTTCACCTAATTCAGATTATCCGTGAAGCGCGAGCAAACGGACAGACATACAGAGACAATGGTGCTGATCATAATCGATTGGCACAAAATGGATCATAAAACTGTGTCGTGAGTCCCTCCCGGGAACACTCCTATAATATTAAGTTCTCACCAATATCCAAACGCCAAACTAAAGCTCCGTAAATAAAGATATGAGTGGGGACAGGCGACAGAACCCAGGGTTACTCAACCTGGGGCCCCACTACCAGCTCCTTGCAAGGAGTTGGAGGGAGAGGCCCCCAAGTCCTATAAAACCCTGGATCCTGGAGCTCAAGATTCATTCGACACTTCCTCTAACCAGCTCTCTCTTCTCTCTCTTACCTTCCCTCTCAGATGATCGGTTGACTACAGCCGCCTGAGAATTTTACCTCCTCTCCTCCTCCTTGTCTAGATGATCGGTTGAATACAGCCGCCTAGACAAGGGACCTCTCCTTTCCTTTCCTTTACCTAGATGAACGGTTGACTACAGCCGCCTAGGTAAAATTTCACTCACCTTCCTTCCACGCCACCGTGATGAGAATTTTAAATTCATCACAAACTGCATTTTCGGATTCCAACCAACATAGGTACAGACAGGCGGAGTTTTGATTTCATTAATATAAGATGAAACGCAGTCACTCGTATTTTTGCAACAACGTTTTTGAAGCCCATTGTACTTGACGATCAGTGTTGGTGATCGTTCCGACGACTAGTTCGAAGCGATTTCTGACCTTGGAGACAGGTTGGGTTGAAAAAGAGAAGACAAAAAAATCATGTAAATTAGGAAAGGCTAGTTCGGTGGTCAACGAGGTGTTCTGAGATGGGCGTTGGAATGAGGGAGAGGCGGAGCACCTCACGAATAAAACGGTAAAGCGGTCGAGGTACAAAAGATTCTAGTGACAAGTGTCGTGCTTCCAGCTCTACGGCTAATCGCTCCAAAGACCTGAAAATAATTAACCCGCCTACCCAACATATTTTTTTCAACTATCCTGTCCCGCATGAGGCTCACCCGATAGGGTTTTTTGGTGGGGAGGTCGCTCCTTCCTTTTTGGAGAAGTTTTTGGTGGGTTGGTTCTTTTGATAGGAAAGAGTATCAGTTACAGAAGAACGGTCTTGTAAGGCCTCTGTTCCCACCACCTTAGGTGCCGGCTGAGTTACCTGATCTCCTGCTTATCGCAATAAACTGGAGCGCGCTGGGTAGGTCGCAGTGAGCATTTCAGAGCGGCGAGGGTTGAAATATTGAAACTCGGTAATGTGATGTAACCCTACAGGGACACGCAACTCAGATTATTATTTGAAATGAATATAGTAAGGGGAGAAAAATGAAACAATTCTCTGGTAATTCCTTAATTACAGTAGAAATCGGTAATAGTGGACACCGGTTATAGTGGAATATCTTACATAGTAGACAAAACCTCCAGCACCTTCCATTGTATAGGGAATAATTCATAGGAAACCGGTTATAGTGGAAAGATCGCGTACAGTAGACATGTGCCGTGGTCTATGAGGAGGGAACAATCGGTTATTGTAGACATGGCATTCTGATTCAAGTGCTGGTTTGGACCACCGCTTTGGTAATTGAATTTAAAATGAGCCGCTCAGCAACTTATAGCATTTTTAAATCAAAACAAAAAATTCTCAAACATTTCTACCAGTGTGAAAAGGTGAAAAAGATAGGCGGAATCAACACCCTGACTAGGATACAGCTCTACTGGAAAATGGTTCACGCAGCAGCAAGCCAACTACGTACCCGTCAGTGTCCAATGCTTCAACAAAAAGCGAATGAACTTGGGGTTCTCCTCAAAAAAGAAAGCAATGTCTTGGATACAGTGATTCTGCGCTCGCAACAATATTGCGTTTGGCTAAACTGCGGTGAGTCGGCAAGTTTTGATTGTTCTGTTACAGGAAACTGGCTGTCAAACGTATGGCCTGTAATTAGGGATAGATACGCTGATGTTCAAGTTTTCAATGCAGGCGAGATTGGTTCTTGTCGAGGGAAACATTTTGTGGTTGTTTGGCGTGTTTTTGTGCTCTCCTGTTGACAGAAGATATCGTTTATAGTGGACAGTCCATTATAAGCGATAAATCGTTATAGTGGAAATTGTTTATAGTGGACAAAAAGAGCGGTCCCCATACTGTCCACTATAAACGATTTCTACTGTATATGAATAAATAAATTCCCGAAACAATTTAAAGGCTCCAGAAGAATAACTGTGAGTTTATTGATTAAATAGATTTTATATGAGAATCACCCTTTGGAACGGGGGAGTACCGCAGCAGATCTGCAGATGTCCCTTATCCTGCCGGTTCCGTTCGTCCGTCAGTCCGGAGCCGACGGATAGCAAATGAGCCACTTAATTTCTTACATCGAGTTTAAGACGGCTCCTTCTGGAATAAGAATCCCTACTAAGAATGCTCAATATTGAAAGACTTGAATTTGAAGATTCGTGACAAAACGAGCCGGATGGGAAAAATAGAGGATAGACAAACTCATTGAATTCCAAGGAAATAGAAGAAGGAGCAGTTGTAGCAGGAACGGAGATCCCATCTTCACCATAACAAGCTCCAGTTCAACCCGAGCTCTAGTCTCCTGCGAGACTACAGAAGAAGAAGTCGATGGAGCCTCATCGACATTCATAGAAAAGCAGCATCTGCGTCCAGCAGTCCGGAAAACAGCCATTGCCGAGGAGGACAGACATCGGCCCGATCCAGGTTTAACTATACAAACCCCTGTCAACACTGGTGAGCCACAGTGAGAAGCATTCGGTAAATCCCAGGGAAAACTACAGATTTCACAGATTTTGTCATATGCGCCGTCGATGTTGACAAGAACGTCTCATTATTTGCTACAGATGCTTAAGAACTTTGTCCTGGGATGCGAAATGGACTTTGCATAAGGAATGTACACGCAAATCAGATATTTACAAAAACCTGCCGGTTGTTGGACAGCAATAAGATTCCATTTCCGACAACCTAGTCGTGAAGGAGTTGGAACTAAAGTCCACCTACAGCATTGTACTGTCCAGGATATGAAATAGAAAACATCCCTCCTGACGTTTGGCTGCCCACAGTTTGGTAGCCGAAGAAAATTTTCTTGAAGGGCGGAGGATGTCACAGCTTCAAGTAGTCAAGTAAGTCTATCGCGCCAGACTCTCATGATTAATTTGGACCATCAAATTATTTGCCCCTCATGATTTTCTTGATGTTCAAATTCCTAGTTTTCAACAGATTCATTCTGTAATGTCTAATCGTGAAAATACGTTTAGGTGTCTATCTTTCCAAAGTCATTCACAGTAGAATCATTTACGCCTAGATATAGTCCAGAATTCATATTTGAGACTGATATTAATAAATACTTATGTAAAAGATGGATAAAAGCAACGGACGAAATGAGGAAATTCCTTTATTTATATCCCAAATAAAGGAATCTTAAAGAATAAAAGGAGGAGGGAAGAAGAAAGATTTGGATCTGTGATCACTCCACAGCTTTGGTTTCAGTGCCAATAAGTGGACATACTCGTGACAGAAGACCCTGGCAATTTCGGTTTTTCATTACAATGGCGTATGCGCATGGGTCACAAAAACTGTTTATACTATTTTTTATTGAAACTAGAATCCATTCTGAGACACCAACCGCGCGCTCCTACGATTAGTCTTTTTCTATGGTTTTTCAAAGTTTCAAGAAGTTCCTAAGTCACACACGGCAAGGGGGTCCCGCCCAGGCGAGTGGGGTGCAAAGACGTAGGAACCACTGGAATCTTCGAAAAATCGTAGAAATAGAACTACTTATCGTAGGACAGTGCGGTTGGTGTCAACACTTTCAGGATGGAATCTATCTGCATTTACAAAAAAATAAAATAAATACGTGCGCAGACCTCATTGTCATGGGTTGTCAATGGAAAATGGAGAGAGGGTGACTAACACCCAACCTAAAGCCTATTGTATACATGCTCAGTTTCATAGTTGTAAACGCACCAAAGGGAAGAGGAGAAGTGTATTCCGACGACGAGCAGGAAAATCTGTTGGAGAAGAAGATGAATTGATGTAGGTGTATACTTTGGCACCGAAACCGGTATTCTGCATCTAGGAACAAACGATCGCCCTCACGTCGAGGGTGAACAAAAAAAATTCCCCAAATAATTCTTCAAATCTTGAAGCGCAGAACAACGCAGGACGAGGCGCTGAATCAGTCAGTTAGTGAGCAGGAATAAAGGACCCCACCTTGACCTAACTGGTGTAAGAATCTACACGATAGCTTATGAAACTGTCCTGAGTCCCTCCAGGAACCACTCCATCTAGCATTAAGTTCTCGCCTAACATTTGTCCACAAACTTTAGTTGCTACCAATAAACGGTACGAGTGGGGAGACAAGCCGCAGGATCCAGTGCACAACCTGGGGCCCCTCCATCAACCCCTAACAGGGGGTTGGAGGGAGAAGGCTCCCCTGGCTATAAAAACTCGGATCCTGCGCCTTTTTAACCATTCGACGCTTCCTCTAGCCGCTGGCTACTCTCTCTCTTCCTACCCTTGTCTCTCTATCCAAACCTAAAAGATCCTAGATGACGGTGGTGGTCAGCCCATAACCGCCTAGGCAAATTCTCCCAAAAGATTCCAGATGACGGTGGTGATTCGCTCATAACCGCCTGGACACACTATCCAAAAAGATCTCAGGAAAGGGTGGTGATTCGCTCATAACCCGCCTGAGCAAATTCCTCAAAAGAACCTAGATGTCGGTGGTGATTCGCTCATAACCGCCTAGGCACAACATCCAAAAAGATCCCAGGAAAGGGTGGTCCTTCGCTCATAACCCGCCTGGGCATTTCCTCACACCACCGTGATGAAATACGCCAATTTTAAATTCATCACAGAAACCATTGATCAATTAGGAGATGCTGCCTGGGCTAAATGATGAACAGCTAAGAGATCTGACGCACAACTCGCTTCAAGGGTAGAATAGCCCCCAGTGCAACATGGGAAGCATCTCTACGCCGTTTTATGATCGGTAGCAGTTCGGTAGCAAGAGGGTAGGTGAGCGCAGAAATGAAAATCGACAGCTACGCCTAAAATAGAAGAAAAGATCTAAAAATTCGTTGATTGTTGTCACATTATAATAATGTTTATAAGCTTATGATATTAAAACTAGAATAAATAATGATGAGAATGTTGGAAGACTAGCTCACGGCATGAGCACGAAAGGTTCCTCGACTGATTTCATCAACAGGAAATCTATAAGACCACAAGATCGCCAAGTTTCTCACGCAGTGTAGTTTCCTTACTTTCGGCCAAAGCATTTGAGATGAAACCTGAAATGTTGTCAGCATCAGTATGTAGAACCTCTGGTTCTGCTATTGGATATTTCACTATACGATGTGCTGACGAACAATGCTCATTTACTTGTATTGAGGCCTCCTATAAGTTTTACTGATGTGCAGCCAGCCTCAGGACACTGTAGATAGCAAGTAACGGTTGCATCTCCTTTTGGTTTATTATTCTGTGAATAATACACCTATGTATTCGCTCAGCAAACAATTTTTCTAACACCCCCTCAGAATTTTTTCTTTTACTTTTCAAGGTGCGTAGATTCCAAAAATGCGATGTCCGTCCGCCGTCCGCCATCCGCTGTACGCCGTCTGCCGTCCGCAATCCGCCGTCCGCCGTATCTCCATATCTCCTAAAACATTCGTTCTTTCGCACACATGCTCCATTTGGGCCCTAGTTGTGTCCCGATATTTTTCAGCCCGATCGGAATATACCCAGGGGTGTTATTGGTGAAGAATGGGTCTGGTGGGAGAGGGGGGGGGGGGGGAGGGAGTGGGAGTTTTTGTGTTCTAGTACCTAACAAGAGTTTGTGATGTATCTTTTTCCATGTTTTTTAGGACGAGGAGACCGAATATGAAGTCAATTTTGACCAAAGAGTGGAAAATTGAGGTTTAACGAAGTTTGAGCCTTAAATTTACATTAATGGTCTAAAATCGTCGTTCTTCCGCACTCAGTTTTAGTCACCATTCGGGAACAAATTTGGCTCCTAGTTGTGCTCCAAAGCTCGGCAGCTCGATCAAAATACACCGAGGGGTATTATGGGTGAAAAATGGGTGTAAAAATTGGGGTTTTCGAGGGATGTTTGAGGTTTTAGTGAACATGAGCTTGTGACGTATCGTTTTCCATGTTTTTTAGTGCGAGAAGACCGAACATGAAGTTGATTTTGACCAAAGACTAAGAACTGAGGTTGTAACGAAGGTTCAGCTTCCACAAATTCGTTTTTTATTAGCCAAAAATCTGGGAAATTGTCCGACATTACCATAAACTTGTATAGGTAATGACAGTAGAAGTAGTTTCAACAGGTGGATAAAGACAACTAAATGGCAATATCAATTATCACAGATAATTTGTCGAAAATAGGAGCTTATTTCTTGTTTTGGGGGCCAAAATTGGTGGAAAACATAAAAAATAGCTATTTCAATTATTGCACATGAAAGAAACAATAAATGTATTTCCAGCATTCCTGTAGATATGTCCAGTAGAATGATAAACCCATGTGACAAGGGCTTTGCAGCGTTTTTGTTTCTGCGCTCACCTACCCTCTTGCTACCGAACTGTCTTAAATCATAAAACGGCGTAGAGATGCTTCCCATGTTGCACTGGGGGCTATTCTACCCTTGAAGCGAGTTGTGCGTCAGATCTTTTAGCTGTTCATCCTTTAGCCCAGGCAGCATCCCCTAATTGATCAATGGTTTCATAAGCCATCGTATGGATTCTTACACCAGTTAGCTCAAGGTGGGGTCCTTTATTCCTGCTCACTAACTGATTCAGCGCCTCGTCCTGCGTTGTCCTGCGTTATGTCCAATAGAATAATAAACCCATGTGACGAGGAATTTGCAGCGTTTTTCCTTATTTAGTAATTCATTACTGAACACCAAGCTGGTTCTATACAATTGACTCGCTGTCAATCGTATTGTTTCAGTTTCTAACGTGTCAATCACTTATCTGAAGGTTTTCTAATACTTAATACCTACCTAGGTACTTTCTTCATTATTTAGTAATTCATTACTGAACACCAAGCTGATTCTATACAATTGACTCGCTGTCAATCGTATTGTTTCAGTTTCTAACGTGTCAATCACTTATCTGAAGGTTTTCTAATACTTAATACCTACCTAGGTACAACCTTCCTCTGTTTACCCAATACCATCTTTAGTTTTAGTCATTATAAGATTGCTTATAAGGAGGCTAAACCCGCATGTGTTTGGGGAAGCGTATGGAAGCTCATGGATTGAGCATGGGCTCAGGTATGCAACAGAGACGCGATTTTTTAGCCTTCTCGTTCCTCACGCACGGAGACCTATTCACTAAAAGAGATAGTGAAAACAGGTTATCTAATTTGAAAATCTCACTGGGAGAGATAGTCCCCCTTCGGGAGACAGTCTCTTCCAGTGTCTCCCAGGTTCTTATATTTTACTGAATACCTACTTCGTACCATACTCGTACCTACTTAGGCGGTTTTACTCATGAATCGATAATATGAATATCTATATATATATATATATATATTTAATGAACAATCGACTTAACTTTAAGAGATGAAAAAACGCTGCAAAGTCCTTGTAACATGAGTTTATTATTCTATTGGACATACCTACAGAAATGTCGGCTGTTCATTTATTGTTTCATTCATGTGAAATAATTGAAATAGCTATTTCTGATGGTTCCCACCAATTTTGGCCCCTAAAACACGAATTAGGTACGCTCCTTTTTTTTTCAAATGATCTTGTATCATTGGTAGTGCGTGCCAATTAATCGTCTTGATCCCATGTTGACACTTTTTCTAGTGTTAGGTATTATACAAATTAATGGTGATTTCAGACGATTTCCTAGGTTTTTGACTGATAAAAAATCCATTTTGGGAGCTGATTATTTGGTAGAACCTCAATTATCCACTCTTCGGTCAAAATCGACTTCATATTCGGTCTTCTCGTCCCAAAAATATGGAAAACGATACCAAAAAGTACCTATTTTTATACACATTTTCACTTATAACACCCCTGGGTATATTCCGATTGGGCTGCAAAGTTTCGGTACAAAACTAGGGCCCAAAGTGGCTGGCATGTGCGCGAAAGAACGAATTTTTTGGACCAAAAATGAAGCCGGCACACGTTATACGGCGGACGGCGTACGGCGGACGGACATTGCATTTTTGGAATCTACGCACTTTGAAACGGAAAAGAAAAATTTTTGAGGGGGTGTTATAAAAATGTTTTGCTGAGCGAATACATAGGTGTATTATTCACAGAATAATAAACCAAACCATAGCAGCAAAATGACCGATATGGTAGCGGATGAATGAAGTATGATACACGATATCACTATCAAACAAACGAGAAATGAGAAAGGGAATATCTTTTTCAAGAAGAGACGCCCAATTAGTGTCTCTCTGAAAGAGATTCAAAATGCCAAGATGGCCGCAAACTCTCTCTTTCAGAAAGTACTGAATAACCCTGTCATGGATGCTATAAAAATCTCTTCTTCCAAAAGAGAGTCGGCACGAAAAGATATGTCTCTTTGTCTTAGTGAATAGGCCCCCCTGAATGGAATCAAAAGAGATTTTTGTGTGTTTACTTCCACAAGGGAAGAAGTGCAGAGGACGCCGTGTGTGGTCTCTGCCAACTAGGGACAGCGAGTATTGCCACCAGACAGTGCAACGAGCCACATTCCCGAGTCCTCCCAGCTAAGCCCCCCCACGACCTCCTCGCTCTCAACGATGGAATATATATATATTTGTCATGTAAGGGCCCAGGCGCCGCCGGCCGCTAAGAAAACCTCAGTAAGCGGGAAGACGACGGCGAAGAGGAGAAGGGAGAGGCCAGAAAGGGGAAAAAAAAGGTTAGTGGCGGGCCACTGGTAAAAGGTAGAATTGACACGACCGATACGAGGCAGATAGCCGTGCCACCTCTAATGAAGTGATTTTATCTATTTGTAAACAAAAAGAGGTACCGGGTGGGTCCCTTTGGCGCCAGCTATCTTCCCCCCCCCCCCCCCACCACCACTTTTCACTACCTCCTTATTTATGGTCCACTAAACAATAGCTCATTACAAAGATGCTGAATCCGATTTACGTATTTTGATTGGAGACGGTTACCCATTGAGTTCAATCCAACGGACCCACAGCACTCTCAGATATCATCACAACCACCGCTGTGATCATCAAGTTAACCCATAGCTGACCTATCAGAGCCCTCATGTATTATCATTCTATAATCCTCCGTTTGATGGCCAAACCCGTTCTGTCGATTAGCTGGTGCTAAGTGAATTACCTAATTAAAAAACGCTGCAAATTTTTACACAACGGTTTATTATTTACCTGTATAGATGCCCCTTCTGCGTGGATCACTGTTTTCTGTGGTCGCACTTCTCCTTGAAATTCATAAATCGGGTACTGGAGCCGGCCGGGCAATTACATTTTCATAAATATGCGTTGGATTCATGCATTTTTATCATTATGTTATTTTGTTCAACCTACAAAATTAAGTACCTATCAATAAAATCCAAAATGACCATGTTCCTTCAAATGGAATAATATCACGGATCAACCAACTCGATTTCGTACAGCCATGCGTGATTATTAAATAAGCTGTTCCCTAACGATGATATCTGGACTACCCTTCCATGGAATGTTTTCGAGATAACGGCGACCTGGACATGTCAACCCCTATTTTTCACCTCTTAGATATGACTGAAAGTAACGCCGAGCTTCGCGGATCAACTAGACCCCAAAGGGGACTTACAAACCGAATTTCATTAATTTTGGTTCGTACCTAGTAGGTAACTAAAAACGCTGCAAAGTCCTTGTCACATGGGTTTATTATTCTATTGGAGTTCTAGAGATTCTTGTTGGCAGTTAAATTTATTGTTTCTTTCATTTGGAATGATTGAATTAGCTATTCCTGATGATTTCCACCAATTTTGGCCCCCAAAACATGAAATAGGTACACATTTTTTCCCCCCAGATCATCTTTGATCATTGGTAGTGCGATTTAATGGTCTTGATTCAGCTGTTTACACTTTTTCTAACGTTAGTATACACATTGATGGTTATTTCAGACAGTTTTCCAGGTTTTTGACTAAAAAAAAAACAATTTTGGGAGCTGAACCAATGGTAAAACCTCAATTTCCGCGTCTTTGGTCAAAATCGACTTCATATTCGGTATTCTCGTCCCCAAAAACATGGAAAACGATACCTCAAAAGCTCATTTTACTAACATGTTGCTAAAACGCAAAAAGTACCTATTTTACACACATTATCACTCATAACACCCCTGGGTATATTCCGATCGGGCTGAAAAGTTTGGGGACACAACTAGGGCCCAAATGGAGCATGTGTGCGAAAGAACGACTTTTTTAGATCTAAAATGAAGCCTGTACACGTGATACGGCGTACGGCGTACGGTGGACGGCGTACGGCGGACGGCGTACGGCGGACGGCGGACGGACATTGCATTTTTGGAATCTACGCACCTTGAAACGGAAAAGAAAAAAGTTTGAGGGGGTGTTATAAAAATTTTTTGCTGAGCGAATACATAGGTGTATTATTCACAGAATAATAAACCAAAAACAAAAAAAAAGTGCGAACCCACGGCGTCCGACAGAAATTTTTTATTCCATTTTCGAATTCTACGCACGTTGAAACGGAAACCACCAATTTTTTTCCCCATGCTCGATTCAAAATGTTAATTATTGAAAATAATAAAACCTTGATGGGGTGCTCTTGTTATTTTGAGGTATCTGCCTAATTTTATCTTAGAAATGAGTTGACACAACCGAAGCGAAGGAAGAACTGATCTTCTGTTGGCAACAGGAATTGATGGGTAAACAAATCCGTGTTGCTCCTGAAATTCAAATGGAGAAGAAAAAAAAAACGCTGCAAAGTCCTTGTCACGTGGGTTTATTATTCTATTGGACATTCCTACGGAAATGTTGGCTGTTCATTTATTGTTTCTTTCATGTGCAATGATTGAAATAGCTATTTCTGATGGTTTCCACCAATTCCCCTTTTCAACTCAGGATGCACAAAAACAACGTTCTAGGTGCAAGCCAACAGACTGGTTGAGCTTTCAACGACCCCACTGCTCACCGGAGGCCTGCAACGAGCTGGAGGTGCGGGAGTGAGACAGATTTCTTCTCAAAGAACGTTCCAGGAAGTCTGAGGGCCATCCCATGCACAAGTTCTGCAGCTGTGACGTTCAAGCCTGTTCCAGTCCTTGAAGTCTTTGTCCGTGGAGGGCCAAATGAACGCTGACTGAGCGCCTTATAAGTGGCAACATTGCCTGGGTAAGATAACCCGTGAACTGTAGCGAAAGCTTGGCGGCGAAGTCATTGAGCAATGCAAGATGGACTACCGCTTTTGAGACGAAACGCCTATAGAAATTGAACATTCCAAGAAATCATCTCAAGCTGTGCACATCTTTGGGTAGTTCGAGTAGTTCGAAGTTTCGTTACAAACCAATAAGTTATAAGGGTGAGCTGAGTGACGAGGATCAGCGCTGTATCACTGGTGTTTGGGGTTTGGCGGCTGAGGTCGGAAGTTCGAGTCCCTAAGCCCTTGCTCTAATCCAGGGGAGTGAGGGAATGCGAAGCGCTGAAAGAAATGAGCGGAACAATTAGACCGAATGGTGGATTTCCCTAAAATAATCATGAACGTAACCTCTCCCTCCTTATTCACCGCCTTATTCGCCTCCTTATTCATCAGCTTAGCATCTCATCCGCGGGAAGAGTGTCTTATCCATGCACGATCTCAGGTTTATTGTCATTCCTGCATTCAACCACCCATCCCGTTCTAACCTCTTGTTTTCCAACCTCGAGATTTCTTTTCAAGATTTTCAACTCTGTTTCATCCGTTCTTTCGTAGCACAGTTTTATGGATAATTTGGTATGTTGAAATCGGCTTACGAACCGCATTAATTAATTTAAGACCTGATTGAGTCTGACTGGCTTGTTCATTTGGCTGTGAAGTTGTGACCTCGTCTAGCATTTTATTTATGCCACTCTTAATGGTTTCGCAATGCAATGACATCCAGTGGCATTGCGCATGTCAGAGGGATGGGGAGTATGCATGTAATGCTAATGTTTTTGTTCAGATAATTTCTACTTCTACAATCACGATCGTACTCCTGATTTTTTTTCTGTATTACCCTGCTTGTAAGGTAACCTTTCCCTCTTCTTTGGCTCAACTCTCCTGGCTTTATGATTTACAAGCGGGTGCATTATGGATTATGAACACAAGATAAAGCCAAGGAGGGATCATCTATTAATTAATTTCGCATCTGTAGTGGAAGAAGCTACAACAGTGAATAGGTTCCAATTTAATTTAACGATCCTTAGCATCGAATGTCGGTACATCGACGTACTACATATAAAAACGCTTTGCGGAAAATTCTCTTATTAACTACAGTCTTTATTTTCTCTGTAGATAACACTTGTTTCTAGATCTAGGTCACTGTTCCTAACGCAGTCCCATACGGATGGCCATGAAAATATCATGGAAATGTACAATGGAGTTTGGAGTAGGCAATGAGGGGCTCCCAATAGTCAAATATCCATCGAAATCCGACTTTAAGTTCCGGCAGCGCATCTACAAACATTTCCTCAAGAAAGGTGTCGTGGTATCCTCCCAGAACCGCTCCTTGTGAAATTAAGATCTCGCCAAATAAACATAGAAGTGGGGACGGAAGACGCAGGGGAACCGAGGAACCCAGTGGGGATCCCCACCATCCTCCACTAGCTGGAGGATGGAGGGAAATAGCCCTAAAGGCTATAAATACTCGCCTCCTTCGCCTTTCTAGCCATTCTACGCTCTCCTTAAGTCGCCGACTTATCTCTCTCTCTCCTCACTCCTCATCTCTCTCCTTAAACCTAAAAGATCTTGGGCATGGTGGTAGTTCGTCTATAACAAAACCAGGCAGCGCTCCCGAAAAGATCTTGGGCATGGTGGTAGTTCGCCTATAACCAAACCAGGCACGCCTCCAAAAAGATCCTGGGCATGGTGGTAGTTCGCCTATAACCAAACCAGGCAACGCTCCCAAAAAGATCCTGGGCATGGTGGTAGTTCGCCTATAACCAAACCAGGCGACGCTCCCAAAAAGATTCTGGGCATGGTGGTAGTTCGCCTATAGCCAAACCAGGCGACGCTCCCAAAAAGATCCTGGGCATGGTGGTAGTTCGCCTATAACCAAACCAGGCGACGCTCCCAAAAAGATTCTGGGCATGGTGGTAGTTCGCCTATAACCAAACCAGGCGACGCTCCCAAAAAGATCCTGGGCATGGTGGTAGTTCGCCTATAACCAAACCAGGCAACGCTCCCAAAAAGATCCTGGGCATGGTGGTAGTTCGCCTATAACCAAACCAGGCGACGCTCCCAAAAAGATCCTGGGCATGGTGGTAGTTCGCCTATAACCAAACCAGGCAACGCTCCCAAAAAGATCCTGGGCATGGTGGTAGTTCGCCTATAACCAAACCAGGCGACGCTCCCAAAAAGATCCTGGGCATGGTGGTAGTTCGCCTATAACCAAAACCAGACACGAATCCTAAAAGATCCCGGGCATGGTGGTTGCACTGCACTATAACCAAACCGGGCACATCCTACCTCGCCGCCTCTCGTAGTGGATGTGCGTAACTATACATTCACTACAAAAGGTATACTGAAACATGAGACTCAGCTATGAATAGGTTCACCTTCTCAATAGCTCACTGAGCACCTAAGTTTTTCTGAAAAATCTTCTACACAACGTGTTCTATATGCTGATTATACCGATCATTATTAGACGTCCCTAACTGATAACATAAAATTCATATGGGAGCATCTGTGGACTGTCGTGAAAACCCCATCTGCAACCCAAATTGGAACTCGCTCTTTACCAGTACGTTCCTGTCATTAGAGAAGGCGGCGCGGCGTGCCCCATACAAGCTAAGTAATCACTCATTGGTTCAATACACGCTCAGTTCCGGCTAAAGGTTTTTCATCCGGTCGCCTCGGCTGAAACGATAGTTTTTATGTATTGCTGAGGGAAGCACTAACTGGAAGGCGGGACACCTCGCGTGACCAGAAGCGATTTCAACTGGAAAACTGAAATTTTTACGGCTTCCCGACCTTTGATAACAGCGCAGCCGAGGAGGTTCTAGTAAATAACTACTCTACTTTCACAGTAAGCCGAGTCTGATGGATTAATTAGCTGAGTCGAGCGTCACTATGCAGTCGGCTTGGGACGTGTTGAGTGACACGTTTGACGCCGTTGCATGATACGCCCTTCACGCCTTTGCATGATGTTGGATCTTACTGGAGGTTCTGACTGTCTGAGCTGGGATATTTTAGCTGAATAACTTGCATTCTATGGACTGGCACCGCAAGAA
This sequence comes from Leptopterna dolabrata, assembly GCA_954871275.1. NCBI lineage: Eukaryota > Metazoa > Arthropoda > Insecta > Hemiptera > Miridae > Leptopterna > Leptopterna dolabrata. The sequence goes on from OX940974.1 coordinate 17,029,222, forward strand.
AATAACCTTTTATTGCGATTCGCTCAGGGCCGACAGCAGCTTGTGGAAGCCACTGATCCTCAGCTGCTCCTCCAAACGCAAGGGTTAGACGAATATACATTTTTTGGCCAATGAAGTTCAATGTATTTTTGAATTATATGAGGCAACATGTTCTGCAAAAGTGAGGCGCAGGTGGTGTGCTATGAAGATGCACGGGTAGGACATTAGCCGTTCTTACAGATTTTCGACATCAACAATTCGAAATCGACCCACTCGTTTTGAGGCAAACATTTTTTGAACAATCAAATAGGTAGCCTTTATATTTTTTTGAGTCACTATTCCATAAACCTTTATCGATATAAATATATCAAATTATGGGGGTTTTTAGACGTTTTGATAGATTTTTCATTCCCAAAAACTGAAATTTAACGTACTCATCCTGAACCGAAATTTGGCTAATTTTGAACTCATCCTTTCATCTCCCATTGCTGACAGGGTGTAAAAAATCCGTTGGCAAGGTCTGATACCATCTGGAAGGATACTGTTTTATATTAGTCAAAACTAAGGGTTCAATTCAGAATGATCTAAAACGGAAAAGAATCGAAACATTTTTCAAAAATTTATGTAAAAGTTTGGGACCTATTGCAAGAGCATATTTTCTTCGAAAATTCGCTAGATCAACAAATAATTGTTGTTATCATACAACTACTTACACGAAAGACGAAGCTATACAACATGCTGTTGTAAAACTCGGAAAATTAAACGCTCTTTGACACCAGATCAAGAACTCTATACCAACAACTTATTCTCATATCAGCAATCCATCGAAAAATATGATCAAAATTGCAGACAACTATAAATTCTAAGGAGAACTAAACTCCTAACATTATGGGCTCCGCTGGCTGTAAATCACAGGATTTGAAGGGTGCGCAGGGTGAACAGAAGAGGTGCGATTGACATAGGTCTTAACTGTAATTCACAAGGGGATGGAGAGAGAAATTAGGGGATGCTGGATTTAACTGTAATTTCGGGTGATGGAGTGTGAAAAAATTGCTGGATTTCGCTGAGATCAGCTTTAATAGGTTGGACATTTATTGGATATTTGGATATCCAAATTGATTGAGTATTGGATATTTGGTTCAGGTAGCTCAGAGTTATGTCAACTGGGAAATATATATCACTAACATCATTTCAAACTGCTCTTCGTAGTTTCAACGTTGAAGTAGATGGTACAACTACAGATTCCGAAAGATCTCTATTGGAAGGAACTAATAATTTCAGAGTCATGTATATGTGTACTCACAGTAGTTAGGTGTAAACTCGTATTCCCTTCCCCCCCCCCCTCCCACAACCAGCCACCCACGGCCCACAGTCCCAATACATGTCTCTCTTTTTTTCCAATAATACCATCACCTACCATTGTACTAGTTTTATTTTATTTTGTACTTCTATATTTGTATGTATTATTGCTATAATGTAATTTATGTTGTAAGTTTGAGAGAGTTTTATTTTTAAGTGATTATGTTTATGTTAAAAACTCAGAGGCGGATGGTGCCTATTTGTAATACTGCTGCCAATAAAGTTCTAATAAAACTACATGTACACAATACGTAGTCCTCGCCCATTCTCATTCTTTTCAGTTGAGAATAAACATAATCCAAGGTAGCAGCGGTTAGAGTGTTTTTCTGCAACAACTACAATATTGTTTCGCGAAACTTGAAGAAGTGAACTCATTAATCACAAGCCGGAGAAGAAAAGGGTCGTGTAATAAATAAGTTTAGGAGACTGTCAGGAAGGTAACAGATAGTCTTTCCCCTCTAACTGTTACTCTGGCCCGAACGTCCCCAAACTGTAGCCCCCTGGCGCGAGCTTTGTCGACTGGAACAGCAATAAACTTTATGTCTTCGCCAATTACTCTTGCCCCCCCTCCCTCCACACCCTCATACCCTTCGCATTCCGACTATTACCACCCTTGCTACCCTCCCCAGCTATTATTTGGTAGGGGGTCGTTTCAAAGCGGCTGGGATGGGATCACTTCAAGTTTCGTGGATGGTAAACAGTAATTTTTTCGACACCTTGTTCCAGTTTAGGAACGCAATCGGCGCTCGAAAGCAACAAAGGCCTAGCTGTTGTTAAGGATGTTTTGCTGCCTCATTAACGAAGGTAGGGAAACCCTGTATTCCCTCTGAAAAGTCAATTATTGACATTGTTAATACATACTATGAAACGTAGTGTTACGGTTATATAACGTAGTATGACGGACTAATACTTACAAAAACTGTTGTATAATATGCACAGTAGAACTAGGGAAAGGTGAGGCATATTGAACCGTGAGGCACATTGAAAACCCATTAAATTTCAGTTTATTGCGTCCATCCTTTGGGGTACCTACTCATATGAGCGTTGCAGTGAGTTGCGGACACACAGACAGAATGGAAAAAATAGTCACGGAACCAAATTGGTTCAGAAAGGCCTGAAACGCAAAAAACGCAGTGGTAATGTTGACTTTCAAGGACAAACTTTTTTTTTCACCCGAAACACACAAAGCTTCCGCTTCCCTTAGTAGGTAAACTCGGAAGCCAAATTTTCAGAAAACTGAGCATTTAGATCTAACTTGAGGTAGCGCTTCAGGCGTCAACGTGTAGAAGACATGTTGGACTAAATTTCCCTCGCCAATCCTAGTTCCCAGGATCATTACATGCAGTGGAATTATCGGAGTTAGGTTCTGCCTACAGCATAAGCAACAAATAATGTTTGAATGTGTAAGGAACGTTTTCACTGAGGGAAAATCGGGTCTGCAAGTGATTTGCTAAGCTCCGTGTTGTATCGCGATTCGGATTATTCTCCCGTGGCCAAGATATCACTAAGGCGTCTCACCGTAATATGAATTATACTGCCCTCCTCCACACCCATCCTACCATCGCCTCGTCCCACAACCAAAGCAGTTTTACCGCAGAGTTATCGATGGGCTCCGCAACGCATAATATTAAGTCTCGTCTTGCACCCTCCGTGTTGGCCGGCCCTTTCCAACACTGAGGGATGATGAAGGTGATTATAATGTCACGTTGCGTTGTTAGGCGATTGATGTGATGTTGGTCCGTCAAAAATTTCGAAAAAAATTCGATCAAAAGTGTCTCAAAGTGGCTAGTTTTTAGCAAGGAAATTCGGCCGGGAGAGTGGTGTCGCGGGACAGTTATGGCGGAGGTTTGTTTTGTTGATTTTTCTTGTTTTGAATCTGTTTTTAAACGTGCATTGATTCGTATTCAAGTTGTTTATAGTTTAAAGGAAGCTACCGTTGTCGAGAGCTACGCGTCGGAATCGTCCAGGTAATGTCCCTAATTCACAAGGAAACCATGGGCGCTTGTCTCATCGCAGTCAATCAGGAATGGGGAATGACGCCTCCAGTGTTGTGTCAATACTGCGATGGGTGGTACACAATTCATCCGATCACAATTCATGCCCGCTCTAATGGGTCGGGAGACAAATGCAAATGAGCATGCCCTCCTGGAATTACCCGTGGGACTAGGGGGATTGGCAATAAAGAACCCCGTGGACATACAAGCCCAGGCATTCCACACTTCCGAGCGAGCGGTAGAGCTTCTGGCCCAATCCATCAAGTCGGGTGCATCTCTGGATTATGGTGAACATTGGGAGAACGCCAAGCGAGTGCTCACAGAAGAAAGACAGCCCAGAGCAGAAGGGGAACGCCAGCAGAGCCAAGAGATCATTGAATCGCTGCAGCCAAGTAGTTGCTGCTTCAGCGTCCCAGTGGCTGACCGTGCTTCTAAAGTCGGCAGATGGTTTTGATTTATCACCTACCCAATTTCAAGACGCAATAGCAACGAGATATGGACACACGCCCCAAAGCCTCCCAGACAGCTGTGACGGATGCGGAGTGACGTTTGATATCAACCACGTACTGAACTGTAAAAGAGGCCATGATTATGTCCGTGACGAGTGCGCAAAAATGGCGAGCCTTGCATAGGGAGGGGTTGCTACTGAATCGGTCTTGCAAGTGGCGGAAGATGGAACCCCAGCACAAGTGGCAGATATAAAAATCCTGGGGGTCTGGGACAGTGAGAGGCCAGCGTTTTTTGATAGACGCATTGTGGATGGAGATGCTGCCTCTTCTCATGTACCCATGACTGGGATGCCGTGGCTAATGCAGCAGCCAGGGAGAAACACGGAAAATATGACAGGGCTGCCGAGGACAGGCAGGGGTCACCCACTCCCCTAATATGCTCGACCGGAAGAGGCCGGTTTGGCTCCCGTTCGTCCGCTTTGGCTCCCACAACCCAAGTAAGAGGACCTGTTTCGGCACCCGGTCAAAATTTTCCTTCCCATTTAACAGGCTTAGGACTGTCTACAGTTTAATTGGGTTGTAGGCATGGCTAAAAATGTTTGTGGGCGCAAAAACTGCGTCTTGTCATAAGCATGCAAAAAACTCAAAAGTGTGGCCTCAATTTGAACGAAACTTTTTTCACGTACTCTAGTCGTGAAATACGTCTTTGTGCGAAACCGTCCATGAGTCCCTGAATCAAGCTACAAACTTTTTGCTGATTCTTTGACTTCCTTCTTGTGTTCTTACTACGGAGCTTGATGTACGTGTCACCCTGAATCTGTTTCAAAATTTCCATAAAATTGTATATGTGAGGGTGTGCAGCCGTGAACTCAGCGTTGAATTTGGCGTGGAAAGATTCGCAGCAGTTCGTGGTTCGAGGTCCACCACTTGAAAAATCAGCCCACATTTCAGGGGGGAAGTTTGTATCGCATAAATAGTTGTCACAGATATAATAAAAAAATCGGTCGACTTGTTCATTATTTGGTTTGAGTTCGTACAAATCCTTGGTGAAACAATCCTCGACCTGATCTGGAGGAAGCATTGGTAAACCGAAGAACGTTCTCAAAATACTTTCCACTTCTGATTCCTCGTCCTTAAATTCTTGCGATAGACCAAGTTGTTGTATTTTCCTCCACCACGATTGGGCCAAGTGGAACCTACACCCTCTAATTTTTACCAACGGCCATGACGAAGTAAGTGCATTATGAATAGCTTGCTCATAATCAACAAAAACTGTTGTCACACGTGGAACGTATTGTGCAAGCTGATCCATGACAACTTTGTACGATTGTACTGTTTTGTAAGGTAGTAGGCTAAAAACAACTGGAAGATAGAAATTTCCTACGGAGATAAAAACAGTAAACATTTGGTAAAATAGCTTAGGAGTGCTTTTAAAAGTCCCGTCAACAAATACAGTTGAAGCCTCTTTCAATGCATCAAGATTCTTTCGACATGTAAACATGATAACATTACTAACCTCATGCCCATAGAAAAGGAAGTCCTCTCCAGTCGTTGTTTTCAAGGAGTACTGACGGACACATTCATGAAGCTCGGGCAATGTTGTAGGCAGTTTGGGGAAAATTCTCAGCTTAGCAGCACTCAAGTTTTTCCGAAACCTAATCATGTCATCATCAGTTACAGTATCCGCCTTACCACTGCAAGCAATTTCGCGCCTAATAAGTTTTGTAGGACGTTCACACACAGCTTCAAATGCTTTCCGTTTCAAGGAATTGGTGATTTGTTGGCGTACTAAAGTTTTATCTGGTTCATGATTGTGAATAAGATCCAGGTCCAGTATCACTTTGTTGAACAGCTTCACAAAAGCGGTACACCCCCCTTTCGTACACTTCCACCGAGCTACTCCTCCTGATAAATTTTTGTGAATCCCGAATTTGTAGTTCTTTATCACAAGTAATTCATTACCCGTCTTGCCAATCATAAACTCCATAACGATGAAAAAATAAGAAAAGTCAACTGTTCGGAAACAACAAGGTTATCTATCTCGCGTCTGCACGAGGACTGGAGGTTCATGTCATGCGTCATACGATCGTAAACACGTATAGGTAGGGGAGCCGATACGGACATGACACAGAATCAAGGTTCACAAATCCGGGAGCCCATACGGTCTCATTATCTCCTCATCGGAGCCGATGCGGTAGGTATCATCCGCTCGACTGACGGAGCACTGCACAGGGAATACTCCATAACTGGAGAGGGTTTTCTGTGATATTATTTCATTTGAAAAATAATGGCCTTTTGGATTTGCTTATAGGTACTTGAACATACGTTATGCTTCATGAATAACAACACATAATTAATGACTGGCTATTGAATCCCGCACATTTTTGTGGAACTCAATAAAAATGAAAAAAATATGGAAAAATATGGAAAAAAATGGAAATAAATTATGGAATTCCGGGCCGGCTCCAGTAATCGATTTAGGGCTTTCCTAGAGGGAGCACGAGGGTAGGTATTGACCACCAGTGAGCCACACAGAAGGGGGATCTATACAGGTAAATAATAAATCGTTGTATAATAATTTGCAGCGTTTTAATTACCACGCTGAATCACAGCTTCTCGGATGAGAAAATTTCTTTTCGCTGCAGAAAGTCAAACCTGAACCTCCAGAGTCCAGAGCTAACGCTCCAGTGCTGCCTATGATCTTGTCTGAGGACGGCGCAAAGAGATTCCATTGCTAAAACATCAATTAAATAATGGAGGGTAGGTGCGGGTTGGTCTCTAGATGGTCACATATTTATTTCTATGAATTCGGACGTGAATCATTCGCAAATGTGAAATTCCTAGGTTATACATGCCTAACTATGCGATACAACGGACCTATCAGCATAGATTCCGGAATTGGCGGGTGTTCTGGCGCTATGCCACTTTTGGTCGACGCCAACGGTTCGAATCTCATCACCCCTCCTCCGAACCAGGGTGGTGAGGCAATGGCGAAAAAATTCTGATCCTCCTGAAACGACAGCCGATCACATCCGCGCTGCTCCCAGGGCAGACGGATGAGAAACCCCAGCATGAAAATGCGGTTTACATTCGAAATATTAGAGAGTTTTTCCTTACCACGGTGGGCCTTAGCACGGTGTCCTAACACCGTGCGATTACCGCGAACGAGGCGGAGAACGCATGAACTAGCTAACACGGGACGTGTGATCGGCCTTCTACACCGTGGTAGCTGAGCTTCACCCGGGCCGTACGAACCACCCCCTACCCCCCCCTACCGCCCCCACCACTGGGACACCGTGCTTTTTATCCAAGGACACCGTACTAAGACCACGTGACATCCTAAAAAGTTAGCATCTACGATGCGTTCCCCTAGATTCCTTACCACGGTGTCCCGACTCCGTAGTAAGGAAAAACTCTCTAATAGTAGAGAATATGCCAGTTGAATCCACAGCAGATATATACCGGGTATCCGCCAAGTTATTAGAGAGTTTTTCCTTACCACGGTCGGCCTTAGCACGGTGTCCTAACACCGTGCGATTACCACGAACCAGGGGGAGAATGCATGAACTAGCTAACACGGGACGTGTGATCAGCCTAGAGAGTTTTTCCTAACTACGGTGTCGGGACACCGTGGTAAGGAATCTAGGGGAACGCATCGTGGATGCTAACTTTTTCAGGATGTCACCTGGTCTTAGTAAGGTGTCCTTGGGTCTTAGTACTGTGTCCTTGGATAAAACGCACGGTGTCCCGGGGGTGGGGTTGGTAGGGGGGGTAGGGGGTGGTTCGTACGGCCCGGGTGAAGCTCAGCTACCACGGTGAAGAAGGCCGATCACACGTCCCGTGTTAGCTAGTTCATGCGTTCTCCGCCTGGTTCGCGGTAATCGCACGGTGTTAGGACACCCTGCTAAGGCCGACCGTGGTAAGGAAAAACTCTCTTCTTCACCGTGGTAGCTGAGCTTCACCCGGGCCGTACGAACCACCCCCTACCCACCCCACCCCCGGGACACCGTGCGTTTTATCCAAGGACACCGTACTAAGACCCAAGGACACCGTACTAAGACCACGTGACATCCTGAAAAGTTAGCATCCACGATGCGTTCCCCTAGATTCCTTACCACGGTGTCCCGACACCGCAGTAAGGAAAAACTCTCTAATATACGATCCAGTTATCCCGTGAAATCACCGAAGGTAAGATACCTCGAGCGTGGTTAATACTTAGTTCTTAAATGGGTGACCGCCGTGACACTTGGTGACACGTTCAAGTACCTATGTTCCACGTAGCTGTTGGGTGAAGCCCTCTCCGCTGAAGGGGGCGAGGTAATTTGCCAAGATGATGTATTTCTACCCGTTTTCACGTCAAACAGTCGATCTGAACAAGGAACACCCTCCGAAAACAGCGTTTCAGGTTAGTTGACAACTTATTATATCAGATCAACTTTCCTCCATTTAGACGTATTGAATCGGATTGGTACGTCAAATTTCATTGCTATGAATGATGGCAGTCGCCTGATTGCTCATGTGTTTCTGTACCATACAGTGATGAATGTAAATATTTGGGCATTATTTTTGATGACCACCTTAAGTTCAAATTTCACATTGACTCTGTGGTTACAAAGTTAAGAAAATTGCTGTACGTGTTTCGAGTTGCTAGAGGTTTTCTGTCACTGAAGATGATGAAGAGCATTTGTTTTGGCCTGGCTTTTTCGCTTCTGAACTATGGGTTGATTGTATGGGGAAGTACTTGTAAAACCAATCTGCAATGTGTGCAGGTACTTCAAAACTCGCTTCTTAAGGTTATCTTGAATAAGCCTTGTCGTGAGTCCCTCCCGGAACTCCAACACACTACAATTAAGTTCTCGCCAAAAACAACCTGTTAAAATAAGGCTCTGGGAATAAACGGTAAGAGTGGGGCAACGGACGCAGGACCCGGGACTCAACCTGAAACCCCACCACCCTGGTGGGGACTTCAGGGTCTATATAACCCCGGATCCTGCGCCATTTTCGCCATTCTACGTCTCCTCTAGCTGCTGGCTACTCTCTCTCTCTCCTCATACCTCCTCTCTTAAAACTCACTCCTCAAATGCTCTCCTAGCAAATTCACACACACAGTAAATTCACACTCACCCATTTCATCAGAGTTAGGTGGAGGTCTCGCCCTTAACCAACCCTGATGAAACACACTACACGCTCGGTGGAGGTCCGCCCTTAACCGCACACACTTTCTACACAAATTTACCAGTAAATTCACTCACACACATTTCATCAGGATCAGGTGGAGGTCTCGCCCTTAACCGATCCGGATGACACACACTACACGCTCGGTGGAGGTCCGCCCTTAACCGCACACACACTCACTTAAATTCAAACACACACATAAATTTAGTCAGGTATGGTGGAGGTCTCGCCCTTAACCAACCTGACGAAATTTATCACACGCTCGGTGGAGGTCCGCCCTTAACCGCACACACACACACAACCAAATTACACGCACTTCATGCATTAAAATTCTCTAACTTAAATTCACTTTTTACCTTTTCAACACACGCTCGGTGGAGGTTCGCCCTTAACCGCAAACACACCAAAAATCAACACACCACAATTTTAGCTCTAAATTCACTCCTATCCTACATCCAACTACCTCCACCTCTCATGGTGAATTTTACATCAACTTAAAGTCACCATAAGCCTTCTAGATATTCTACCTCACGGCTATATAACGAATTTAATGTTTTGTATCTAAGGCAGATCTTTCTTTTAGAATCGTGCGTTCACGTTTTCAAAACTGGCATTAACGAGAATGGTCTCGTCGTTATGGTCTCGTCATTAACGAGTCTGTGGTCTCGAACACCAGACTGGCCTCGTTGACTAACGTCAAGCTACCTAAATGTGGCACAGAGCTCTTTAAACGTGTCTCATACAATAGAGCTGTCGTGAGTCCCTCCCGGAACTACAACTCCTTAGATTTAAGTTCTCACCAAAAACAACCTGTGAAAATAAGTTACTGGCAATAAACAGTAAGAGTGGGGCAAGGGACGCAGGACCCGGTACACAACCTGGAGCCCCACCACCCTGGTGGTGGCTTCAGGGTCTATATAACCCCGGATCCTGCGCCATTTTCGCCATTCTACATTTCCTCTAGCTGCTGGCTACTCTCTCTCTATCCTCAACCTCCTCTCTCCAAATTCAACTCTCAAAATCTCACACCTTTCCTTCACACAGTAAAATCACACACACACATTTCATCAGAACCTGGTGGAGGTCTCGCCCTTAACCAAGACTGATGAAATACACTACACACCCGGTGGAGGTCCGCCCTTAACCGCTCACACATTCTTCACAAATTCACTCCAAAATTCACACACACACATATTTCATCAGAATATGGTGGAGGTCTCGCCCTTAACCAAAAGCTGATGACATACGCTACACGCTCGGTGGAGGTCCGCCCTTAACCGCAACAACATAAATATGTATCACACCTAAATTCAAACTCAAATACTGCAATATCCAACTTCCAAATTACCTCCACCTCTCATGGTGAATTTTAAATCAACATAAATTCACCATAAGAGCGTTATCTTTTTTTAAAATGAAAATAAAATTAACAGAATTTCCGTTTCGAAGTCCGAAAGAATTTAAACGCCGAATTGAGCAGGTTCTTCTAGCGAAGGATGCTCTTAGTTAGTGGTTCTCCCTTTTTTCTTTTACTTTTTTCAGTTATTTTTTATTTTCACTTTTCATTTTAATTTTAGATCAGTTCGATTCTTTTTAAGTAACTACGCGGAAGGGAACGTGTTTTTCGAGTGAGGTCTGGACGAGCTCCACCTGAGAGCACATGTTCTGATGAACACTTATTCCATTGGTGGGCAATGACTGAGATCCCTGAAATACTATTAGTGATGTATGATGTATTTTTTTTTTAAACATTTATATTAGGAGAAACCTTTTCTTCATGTATATAATATACATGTTTAACATGTACATTGTTACTCTTTTTTGCCAAAATATATTGAATTAGAATTTGAATTATAATTAGAATTCAATTACTATAGCCAACAGCGAAATGATCAGAACGAATTCTGATACTTTCATTAGAGGAGAGCTGAACACGTCCGTGACGCTGGGAGGGCAGCCGGACGTAAAATCCCAGCCTGAAATGGCTGTTAACATTACTACAGTCTTCCAGACAGAAACAAACCCATTTCAATATTTTTGAACAAGGATCCCGAAAATGGGGAATTTAGGAGTAAATTAGAGTGGGTTTTAAGAGTTGAAGTTTTTGACACGCATTCGTTGTTCGAAGGAGTGCCTTTGATGCAGTATGACCAAACCCCCTACCCATTCGGCCCATGGGGAAGATTAAAGAGGGTTTTATGAGCTGAAATTTTGAACACACATTCGTTATGCTCCAAGGAAGTGCCTTTGGTGCAGTTTGCCTCCCCCCCCCCAACTTCCGGTGGGGGGGGGGGGATTTCGGGAGTAGATTAAATAGGGTTTAAAGAGCGGACATTTCGCACACACATTCGTTATGCTCCAAGGAAGTGACTTTTGTGCAATTTGTCTCCCATCATTTTGAAAATTTTTAGGTAAGTAGATACTCAGCAACTTTTTTAGTTAGTGGGAAACTTGATACAAAGTAAGTACCTACTAAGTACGTAGTAATGATTAGGTACTAAGTAGGTACCTAGTCAATACTACTAGGTACTAAGTAGGTAGAGTAAGTAAGTACCTACTGAGAGAATGTTTAGGTACCTACTGGAAAAAATGTTTACTCCATCAATGCAAAAAGATGTGACCCCCCCCCCCCCCCCCCAACAGCCCTGTTGTAAAAATTCACCCGCCAACAAAACACCCTCTTCAGCCGCAAAAAGGATTTATATCCATTTTGCCCGCGTGAAAGTAGCATGCTCGATGCTTCGTACCTCGCTTTGGGATGTGCATATATAGAATCCTCTTTTCCCCCTCTGTTGGATATGATTATAAAAACCTGTTTCTTCCCCCCGAATCTTGAAGTTTCTTCCAACGCCGTTCGGCGGGCAGCTTTTTGCCCCCGGCAAACAGCGTTGAAAGAAATTTCTAGGTTTGGGGGGGGGGGGGGGAAGGAAGATGTGTCTGTACTCATATTATCCAATAGAGGGGGGAAGGAACAGGTTTCTATATATGCACATCCAACAGCGAGATGCGAAGCATCGAGCATTCTACTTCGGCGTGCAAAATGGATATCAATACTTTTTGCGACTGAGGTTTTGCTGGCGGATAAACTTTTACAACAGGGTGGTTTTTGGGGGGTAGTGACTATTCGCATTAGTCCTCTGTTCGAAGGATATCATTTTTTGCTCCCCCCCCCCCCCCCATTCAATTGACAATAATTTGCAGCGTTTTTAAACAGTTATTACTCTGCTTCTATGGAACCGATGGGGTTCAGATTTTGAACACTCCCTCGGGCAGCCCCAATGAACAAGTGTGCCGACTTTCAGCTCTTAAAACCCTCTCTAACTTCTCATAAAAACTGCCCCATCCCTTCAATTGGTTGGCGACAAAATTCGCAGAAGTTACTTCGTTGGAGCATAACGAATTTGTGTGCAAGATTTCAGCTCGATCCGTTATGTCTGTGAGGCTGTAGCCCTGTTGAAGAGAAGAACAACAAGAAATAATAGAAAAACGTGAAAAATAGTGAATTTCAAACTTCCATAACTCAGGCACTGATGATCCCGAGTTACGGGGGGGGGGGGGGGGATGGTTACCTACTTGTTCTGTCGTGTAAACAGTGATCTTGGTCGCTTTCGAGTCTTTCTGTTTTCTTAGCGGGCGGGACGCTCCCGCGTCCCTATTTACTATAATCTCTCTCAGAGCCCCCAGAATTTACATTGATCATTCATTAATGCATATTAGGATGGAAATGGTTCTTTGGGATCTTAGCCTTTAACCTTTTCGCCGTTTAGTGCCCTTTCCGCTAAGCGATCCATCTTGTCATTATAACTAATCCTTCTATGATCTTTAATCCAGATACAGTTTTACACTCATACCCAACTGTTTGAACTGACAATATATCGCTGTGTTACGTACATATTTTGTTATATTCATATTTATTGTTAAATTCAAATATAATAATACCATAATAATCGTCTGCGCATGCGTCTCCATGGAAACTTGATTTGATGGACAGATCAGCGGCTAAGCTCATCATAGCCATTGCGACCAGTATTTTGAATGTGGCTCTGTGCCGCACCTTGGCAAACTTCATACTCGAAAGTGTATATTTTAGAATGTGGTAACTTTAGGGATCGCACGTATTGGCAGGAAGACGTCTCCAAAGATGATTCCGGATCGGAGTCGGAACGTTCTTCTCTGCCCGCCACGTCACGACCAGTTTTGTCAGGATTGTCGAGGGGACGGCACCCATAATTTAGACCCTGCGTCTTCCCTCCTTTCCACGGCAATTCAGGCTGTGCAAGTCCTGTCATCAACTTTACCTCTGGGCCTCATCCACTTGGCAGCATAATCATTATCATGACCTGCTCGGTAAATCCATGTCGTAAATTTTAAAAGTCCTTCATCCCCTCCCACAGGCCTTTTATGAATGGCTGGTGGTGCCTCGACGGAGGAAAGGTAGTATTTTCTTACAATAATCAACTCTCATTCACGAGTTCTGCTAACAGTGCTCCACAACTCGTCCCACGGGTTTTCAGCGAGGCTTTGCTGCACAACAGCAACAGTGTTTTGACAGGTACGGGAATGCACATAGCTGGAGGAATGTTCAATTATCAGGTACAACCCCGAGGATCATTCGGGGTAATTGCGAACACGGGGTAGTTCAGAACAAGCGCCATTAGCGTCCCTGTGAGAGTTTCAGAAACTAAAGGGAAGTGAAAATCGAGAGCTTTCACTCCAGCTGACCAGCTGAGAGCGGTCCCACCATTTCTGCAACACAGCTACTAACCGTGTACGAGATGACCAAATTACTTTTCGCGTACAAGTGAAAAACAGTCAACAAAAATCCTATTTCTTCACTGAGTCCTTAATTGCAAACAATAGTTCACTTATCATTACCCTAACAGGATTTCAACAAGTGTTTACATCATCTATTTTTCTTGGGCCTGCGGAGCGGTATTCATAATAATCACTATCCCTTATTCTTTTTGATAATTATTAGTCAAAGGATATAACAATAAACGTTACCTAATGAGATTATCATAGATATAGGTATGTATATACCTACTACAAATAATCATTTTTGGATAATTGATATTTTTATGTATCTTGAATGAAATCTATAATTGATATATTATTCCAACGTATAATTTGATTTCTTTCACATATTTGCGTAGACACTGACTACATACATGCTCCTTCATGTTTCTGGCATAGGAACCATTCCGACAGAAATTTTGATGTACATAATGGGCTACGCGCATGGAAAAAAAATTAAAAAAAAACTTTATGAAATATGTTATTTTAGTAGCTGTAATAAATAATCACCTGATAACAGGACAAAAAAAAATACGCGTTAGAAATTAACATTAATTTGAAAACGGGTTGGTCCGAAGCCCGGTGCGTGTTTGGAAGGGGCCTGGTGGTGAAATTCATACGTCATCACACAAGAAAGCCATTTGCCTTTTCTCTGTTTTCATTTCCACACCTCGTTTTGGTTGTCAGTCGAGTAGAATGTTGAGGGATCGCAAGTTCGTCGCGAAGTGCGGTCCGGCCAATCAGAAGCTTCAGGAATTCAATGTCTTAGTGCCTTCTTTTTTTCGAACATCAAATGTAAAATCATATGTAAAATTGATGTTCGAAAAAAGGCACTAACTTTTTTTCGAACATCAATTTTACATAATTTAGGTATACAACAAAAAAACCAAGGAGTGCTAATTTTTTCGGAGAAGCTTTTCTCTGTCAATTAGGTAAAAAAAAAAAAAAAAAAACCTGTAGGTACATAGCCCAACCACATAGTCCCCCTTGTGCGATAATGACTAGTGGGTCCTCCGCTGACCAGTAGCCTCCGTATCTGCAGTAAAACGAATACCACCTGTAGCTACCCCAAATTACCTTTTATTTTGTTTGCGGTGCCATTGCCGGCACCGTCTGGCACCAATTTCTGGCAGTCCTATGAGTATACCCTGAACATTTTATGCCGTAGGACCCATTATTGCCTGCGATTTTGCTCTTGCGGCGCCACGGCGCGGCGCCATGTACTCTCGGTGTCATGGCGCCTCTTCCTGACGTCGTCCAGGCACCAAAAATGATGGCAAAATTTGTGAGTCAAAAATCGGTAAAAATGGCTAAAATGTCCAATTGATTTATATTCAAACAAAGTGGCATAGAAAGGTGACGCGAGACTTGGAAGACTATTTCAATCGTCAAAAATGTTTTTTAGAAGTGGATCAAATTCAAAATTAAAGGGCCAACTCAAACATTTCTGAAATACCGTACAAGGCTCAGAATCACCGTACACCACCAAGAGCGATATTTTATATAATAAATTCTGGTTCTTGTCAGAAAACGACTATTTCAAGGTCCAATCATGTTTTTGTGCATAAAGTTGATCAAAAGTGGATGAAATCCAAGTTTTTGAGGGGATGCTGGGTTTCTGGGAGGTTCATAAAAATTGATAATGGTCACCTTAAATTGCTAGTTAGTCACCAAGAACGGTATAGGATGGTACTTGATAAATTTGCTCTTACGGTCATGCTGCATGCCTGGAACTCTCCTTACCCCTGATTCCCATTCGCATTGCACCTTTTCCTGAGGGAACCGATATCTTTCAGCTAAGGGAACCAAATGAGACCTACAAGTAGAATTACCGGTATGAGTATTCATTACTTGTTGACCACCCAAACAGCAAGACTCAGAGTCTTGGTCGTATGCCCATCTGTGCGATGATTTGTTTACACAACCCGGTGTAACAGTTCAACTGTAAGTGCTAAGGAACAAATATATGTTTCAAAGTCTCCATTTCCTGTCCACGATTTTTTTCTTTCTTTTATAACCTTGGGTTTGACCTCACTGGGTATATCCCGGGGGGACTTTTCACTCGAACAATATTTCAAACTTTCGTCTCTGTAGGTTTCACATGATTATTACCAGATGTGAAGAGCTAATCGCTGGTCGGGTAAGCACATGCAAGCTTTTCAATGCTCGTACTGGTGCCCGCCCAAGACGAGAACCAGAGACGCCGCGAACTTTTATCCCAAAAGGGGATATAAAGATAGGACGCTCTTGTCCGCTCGGACACACCGGCACTGTCCACGACTCCACTGGTGGTGATTTAGTTCTATCGTCTCTCGAGTTGAATCATATTTTTTGATGTTGTTTACGTGCATATTATTTCTTCTTCGTGGGAGAGGATTTTAAAGAGAGCGATCCTGATGCGCCGCTGTCTATCACCAGGTACCCGACAACAGTTGGAGATCTTCGCCTCAATTATACGTTCAACTCAACCTTGTTAACTCACACCAAGCCACTAATGTTTCGTTGTTTTTCCTCCACGGCCCTGGTTGGCGGCCCGCCTCGAGGCTCGCTCATTTGCCACACAGGTAGTTTGGGTTCTCTATGCCTTTTATTTCCAATCCCATGCAAATAGGAGGGAGACAAGTCGATTTGAAGAAGGGCGTATTTACCGTGGAACCCCATTTAAAGTGACGTCTGATCCATTATCGCCGACTCGTAAACTCTTGGCGTCACACTCGATCATCATAGATGTTTCCTTCCCTTTAAGCGCATACCTTCATAGGAGCGGGTGAATGTGAACTTCAAGGGCATTTACGCGCTCAGTTCTATTTCGCAATAATACTCAGTCAAACGGTGTACAGGCACAAACGACACAATAATCAGTGACAGCGTACTGCGCAATATCCAAGGAAACTGATTTCACTTATCGCTGTTATTATATTGAACCTATAGGCTATATTAGAATGCTCTAATCATTCACATTCAGTGAGATCTATTCAGATTCTGTTCCTTTTCGACACAATCTGGAATATTGAAGGTAGAAACGGTTCATCAGTTAGTATAACTATCAAGATAATTGTCCTGTACGCTGCATCACTAATGAGTAGTAGTGAATTATTGCGAATAGGTCGAGTCGGTCCCCGAGCGGTCCCATATTTTTATCAAAATCCATCTTGAAGTTTGGTCTCTGCATCCGCGAATGATTCAAAAAGCAAAAACTCACAGATATCAACAACAATAGTTTATAGAGCGCTAACTTCCTTAAATTAAATAACTGCTCTAACTTCATTAATTTACTGTATTCTTCACCAAAGCGAGACAGGTAAAATGTACGAAAAACTAACAACTGTTTAACAATACTGTTTAAACGTACAGAAGATTTGTCGTGGTATCCCTCAGCTGCGATACCACTCACATATACTTGTAAATATATAGATTTAACCAGTAAACACGAAGACAGACGAGCTGTGCGACGGCTCGGGGAAAAGACCAGAACTTCCAACGACTCTCAACAGTCATAACGGCCGTTGACAGACAAGGGACGAGGTGGAAGCACCTTTATAAACAGCCTGGCTCGCCCAGGTCTTCATTCGACCGATCGCACTCCTACCTTCGACTTCTCTCTCACTCGCCTTACGTCCTCTCTCTCTCTCTCTCTCTCTCATACCCTTTTGCCTCCCTTCGCATCTGCTGTGGTGGTAACCACGGGATGCTCCTCCTCTAACACTCGCTGCAGTAATAACCGCGGGGTGTTAGCGTCCTCATCCTTTAGCGTCTGCTGTGGTGATAACCACGGGACGCTCCTTCTCTAGCACTCGCTGTGGTGATAACTGCGGGGTGCTAGAACCCTTCTCCCTTGGCATCTGCTGTGGTGATAACCACGGGACGCCTCTTCCTCTAACGCCTGCTGTAGTGATAACCGCGGGGCGTTAGCCATCCGAAAAGACTCCTTAGGGGCACATCCTTCTCTCTCTTCCTTCCCAAACCTACCCTACCCTTAGGCCACGATACTGGTGATCCCTCAACTACCACTCACCACACGATTGTAAAGGAGTAATAATTCGTTGAAGATTGAGATATATAAAAAAAGCTCTATTTTGTTGGAATTCCGACTCATAAATTTCATTTAGAGTCGAAAACTGGCAACATGATGAAAATGACGACCACTTCAACTTTTTCCAAATGAGCGGGAAAGAAAAAACTCCCAATCTTAGCCGTTTCAATCTCTCAATCTCTCAATGCTTAGCCGTTTCAACAAATCCGGAGGTTCAAGGTGGAGGGCCCGCAAGTTAGTTTAACAGATTGAGATTTTTTCAAGTTTTCTCCGATAAAATGGACTTCAGATTCGATCATCCCAAGGGGAATAATAAAATATAAAAATTCGTCCGTATGAATTATAACGGGCTCAAAATTGGAGGAGCGTAACTTGAGCTGGGATCATACTTTTTTGGTCCTCCGGAGTTCTGTCGGTAGGTGCGGTTGGTTAGTGTTCGTAAGTTCACTGAACAGCAGTAAACCCAGCCAAAACATAAAACTCCAGGTAGGAACTAGAGATGGTTTTCAGGGAATTTTAGATGAAATTACGTTATTGCATCGGGTCCACAATTTTTAGTAGATGGATCTGTGAGAAATGTTTTGTTCATATTCTGTTTCAGAGCATTCTGAATCAATCTCTGGATTTAAACAATTTTTATATTCAGGGACACAGGAGCGTCCCCCTCGCCGAGAGAACCGAAAACCTCCAAAGCGACCAACAACACTACACGACAGAACAAGTAGGTATGAGCTTGAGGTGTATGAGTTTGTGACGATAGGTATCTGTTTAGAAAATATTTTGGAAAAAATATGGGACAAATCTGAATTTTTCGGGTCAAAAATTGCTGAAAATAGCTAAAGTGGCTATACATTGCTAGCAATTGTATAGTCACCGTAATATAAAATGGTGACAAAATGTTGCCAAAGTGTTGTAACTGCAAATGAAAGGATGCGTTATAAATCAAAAAGTAAACCAAATTTGAGTTTTTGTGCGTCAAAAATGGCTGAACATTGGTCGAAATCATCGAAAATTTATATAAATTCATCTAAGTGGTATAAAATAGAGACAGAAAATATTTGTAATTGCAAATGAAAGGATGACTGGCAACTTTCAAAAAAATAGCGGTTCAAATTTGAGTTTTTGGGCGTCCAAAATCGCTAAGGTTCTGTTCTAATGGCTTGAATTATTTTTGGTTCACAAATCACGAAAGATTGCTACTCTTTTTACGGAAGAACCTACTTATCTTTTCGAAGAAATAATCTAGCTCAAATGTGGTTTCATCATCGTGTTTGTCATTAAAAATGTATAAGAAAACATATAGATTGATGTCCCAACATAAATACGATTCTTGATCAGCTACATTCGTGATTCGGACTACTGTCCCATACGGACGATTCTCCCGGTACGAGTGCGCGGGCAATCGAGTGGGGTATCCAGAAAACGGGTAAAACGTGGGAACTCTCCGACAAAGGCCATCAGCCTGCCGGAAGACCGGCCCGGAATCTACAAATATCCAGATTCCGGGATACAAATCTCATTTCTTACTCTTCTTGCTTCGAAAAATCTGTTCATATGGTCAAACTTTATGACTGGAACTGTTTTAAATTTGATTTGGAAAAGACCATCGAAAATCAGGGACAAAGTGGCACTCAAGAGTTGTTCAGTTCTGGCCGTGACGAAAGCGCTGCAAATTAGTACACAAAGGTTTTTATTTACCTCTATAGACGCCCCTTCTGCGTAGATCACTGTTCTCTGTGATCGATACCTACCCTCGTGCTTCCCCAGGACAGCCCTGAATCTGTACTGGAGCCAGCCGAGCAATAACTTACAGTTTCATAAATATGCGCTAGATTCAATGATCCTATAATTTTGTTTGTTTGTTATTAAACCTTAAAGTTTGTTATGGTTAAAAAAGTATCAATCAGCAACATCCAAAATATCCATCGTTCTTCAAATGAAATAATATTACGGAACAACCACAACTCGATTTCATACAGCCATGCGCGATTATAATCAGGTGCTCCCCAGCAATGATATCTGGGCTGGATGTGTACCGTTTCATTCACGATCAAGTTGGCGAAGGTTTTCGGTGCAAATTTCAAGGCTTTACTGCTCCGGGTGGTCTCTCAAACAATTTCGAGATCAATTTAAAAACGCAAAGAAATTTAGATAACGGCGTCCCTTAGAGATAACTGACGGTGACGCCGAGCTTCGCGGACTAACGACCCCAGATGGGAGGTACAAACCAAATTTCATTAATTTTGATTCATGGTAACTAAGGGAAGTGCGAAGTTCGGCGGGTGGTTTATGGCGGACAAAAATTTTCTTTAAATTCCATTTTCGGATTCTACGTACCTTGAAACGGAAACCATACAATTTTGAGGGGTGGGGGAGTTAATTAATTTTTGTTGCTCATGCTCGATTCAAAAGGTTAAGTATTGAAAATAATAAACCAAAACGGAATTGATGTTGCGAAGATGGTCGGAATCGTCAATTAGGAAAATATTCAAGAGGGAAGAAGAGTTATATCCTATGTATGATCAGCTTGGTGAGTTTTGAAGAGGTAAAGAGGGGGAGACGCTGTGAATTACTAATTTACTTGAGACCGGAAAGGGGAAAAGAGAGACGCAGTTTGCCACTGGGAGTGAAACAAAGGCAAAGGTTAGCAAGTGAGGGGTTTTTGTCACTAGGGTGGTTGCTATGGGTTGCTATGGCATTAGACGTAATGTAGTGCTTTAATCGGGTAGGATCCTCCTTGTGTGGCACTACAATATATATACTTTTTCTTTGCCCTCCGCGGTGCCGATCGATTCACCTTTTAAGGAGGTTTCCTACCCTACCCACATGTCAAAGGTAGAGATGGGCTTCCCTTTATTTCCCGAGCTCCGAGTTCCCACCCCGTCCAAGTTGGAAATTACTCAGCCTGCCTCTCGTCTCCTCCTTTAAATAAACATTCACTTTGTAACGCCCCGCCCACCCACGAGCCCGCTAAGTGAGCCTTGTTTCATGGTCCAAACCGATCGTAATGTTTTCAGCGAGTCAGCAAGTCGGGGGATTTCGAACACGCAGACCCACCAGATGGCGACGCTTTATACAGGGTTGCTCTTGCACCTTGCTTGTTGAAACGTTTGAAAATGAGTTTTGCACAGGGGCGTTGCGTCCATAAGGCCACTTGGGCCACTGCCCCGGCACCCAAAAACACTAACAAGACCAACCACTGTTCAGTTGGCATCTGAATTTCCCTCCATACACTGTACCTAGCATTTTTCACCAAAGTTCAACAGCGACTTGCCAGATTTCTCTGGCTGTGGATATTCAATATTCTAGTAGAGCATCCATGGTGGTTCCTCCTTTTTAGCTCCATATATCAAGCATGTAATCGGAATAAAGCGACAGTAATCGATGTCGTGCAATCGAAATCGAAACCTAGGCTCCTGAAACTGGCAGGTAGGTCCTAGGACCTGGTGTTCCCATGGCAACCGAGAAAAGTGGCCCGTCCGCGCATGCTCAGTCGAGTAAAAATGTTATTCGCCACACCCACTTTGGGCCCTGTGCCCAGAATCTGATTTCCACCTCAAAATCGTTCATTTCACAATCGATTTTGATCCCTTCGATTCAATTGCCATCTTGATACGAGATGCTTCTTCTTCCGATTTGTTTTTGTTGTCTCTGAATCATACTCGCTTTCTCTGATGGATCTGTTGTCAGTTTTCAATTTTTTTGCGCCAAATTTTGTGCGTTTTGCATTCAGTCCGGTTCTGATGACAGATTTGTATTTGTGGTACCTATGTGCGTTTTGTCCTTGTGGTGGCTATAGGTAAGAGGCGAGGTGTGGTGAGGCGAGGAGAGGTGAGTGAGAATGGAGGAAAGAAGGTTGCTGGATCTAGCACCTAAAAGGTTACACCTATAGCAGCCAGGGAGGTTATCACCTATAGCTGCCAGTGAGGTTACCACCACTAAAGGTACTAGAGGGAGTTTTCCCAGTGGTTCCACCAATGCTGGTTATGACCCATGCTGGTTCCACCAGTCTTTTGTGAGAGAAGGTAAGGAGGCATGAGAGGAGAGAGAGAGACAAGTCGGCGACTTAAGGAGAGCGTAGAATGAGGTGACAGGCGTAGCCGGTGAGTTTATATAGTACCCACTCCACTCTACTCTAGTCCGGAGGACTAGTGGGGAGCGAGTGGGTCTATACGCCTAAGGTCACGTAGGCCACCTCACCCGTTGCGTTTATCAACTTGAACAATCTTATGGTATAAAACGTATGATGGGCTGGGAGGATCACGACAGTCCTGTTACCTGTTTGTGGATTGATCGGCGTCAACACACAGATAGCTACCTAGCTTCTAGTCAATAGCTTCTCCATTCAGTAAGTTGCAGTGGAAATCGTCGACGTTTTCGTATGACGACAGAGTGTTGATTAAAAGAGATAAGCTTTGCTGAATATCACTATATCAGTAAATACGAGAAGGGTGTTGTTGCCTTGGGGTATTTTGTAGACAAATCTGTTGGTTTTTGTGTTCTGGTTTGGTACCCCATCGGTTTCAGACCTCTCGCACCGCCACTGGTTTTGCAGCTTACCTTCGTAACAACTACTGCTACCTATCACACAATATTCAATCGCTGGGGGATGTGACCTAAGATTGCACACTGGAACACTCTACATTCGACTACTGAAAAGGCGAATCATCTCAAAAGCAATTGTTCGGGATGAGTTAAGGATTTTTAATTGGGATCTACAGTAGATATGGGTGCCAAGAATGTACAACATTCTTGATTTTCCCGTTCTCGATTCCTTACTGCCAAAGTTGGTGGAGCATTCTATTCGTGCAGGAATCGAAGGAATGTTATGCCCTCCGCAACCAAAATTGCACTTCCATTTCGCCTTTCGCACATGAAGAATGGATGTTCCCTGTCCGTCCGTCTGCCTGTGTGCAATACCTTGCACCCACTAAATGGCTACTGTTTATACAGCTTTGGCCCTGCCCCTCGTGGCTGCTTGTGGGAATGTTTAAAACAAGTTTGGCAGGTTATTAATACCCCCGAATGAGGGAAACTCACTGTACACGAAATATTGTCCCTTATTGGTGGGGAAATCAAAAATGAAGAAAAACGGAAGCTATGCTACTTTAGAAGAAACTACGCTATTGGGGCCAGAATTTTTAGAATTTGTGTAAAAGTGGAAAAATATTCAATTTTTTCCATTTAGCATTCTGAATCAAATCCCGGATTTTGACGATTTCTTACCTTGGCTACAAGTTTACCTACACATTCAGAATTTCGCCATAATGTTAGTAATGGCAAATCATCAAAATATGAAGATAGTAGGAGCAGCTCATCTTCATCAATATCAGAAGGGTCTGAAGGTATCTCATTAAATCCCGCATCGATGGCTATTACGCGTCTGTTTCATTTTCAACTTTACGGACGGCGGTTCCTTGTTGTCTGAAACGCAAAGTGCTAATGGAGATTTTGAGTTTTAGATGCCGGGCTATTTGGTTGGTACATGAATATGTTGAAACCTTCCCTACCATCGGCAATGAGGAAGCAAGAGAATGGCTCACAGCTTCTTGTATCCATGGCATTATCGTGAACATAATCATTTACATCTGCCATTCTTTGTATTGTTTTCGTAGAATTAACGTTCGCGCATGCGCAGACGCATGTTACCTTCTGGTTTTTATGAAATTCTTATTTTGGGACCATCCAACGGCCTAGTCCGCCCTTACTCTCCGAAGCTTGATACGACATTTATTTATTTATATTATTTATTTATTTATTTTTCATATGGTGTAATTTAGGGCCAAACCCGCATATACCCTCCACATTTCAGCACATTACGAGTACGGCTTCGGGTAGTTGTGGGTGTTGTAAGGATTTGCGGGTCCACATACAAACACGTAACCAAATCTTTTCAGGATCGGACACATAACGTGAGTGTAAAATTTTACTTTGGAGGACAACAATTGTTTTTCCTGCACAGTGTGTTCACAAGGCCCTATACTGGTCAGATTTGAGTTTTGTGGGCCAGGGGAAAAAAATTTTGTAGACTAAAAAGCCTAATAGCGCAACCACGCCTTGCAGGAACGAAATCGACAGTGAAATAGGGTTGGCACTTCATGAGATTCGCTGCAGACTCCGGCTGCCCCCATTTGTAATCATAAGGAACCGGATACCCTTTTCGACTTCATATTCCGCTGCTCTCATTATGCAGCCCCCAGGCGACCAAATCTATGGAGCCGTATCCGAACCAGTGAGCTGCGTCTCAATATGCGTGAATCTTAATTTTTTTCTTGCTTTGGTTTATTATTCTGTGGATAATACACCTGTGTATTCGCTCAACAAAAATTATTGATAACACCCCTCACAATTTTTTCTTTTACGTTTCAAAGTGCGTAGATTCCAAAAATGCAAGGTCCATACGCCGGCTATACGCCCTATCATCCATATCTACTTTATTTTCGGTCTAAAAAATTCGTTCTTTCGCACACAGGCTCCATTTGGGCCCTAGCTGTGTCCCGAAACGTTGCAGCCGGATCGAAATATATCCAAGGGTGTTATGGGTGAAAAATGGGTGAAAAAATAGGGTTTTTTGGTGTTTTAGCAACGTGAGCTTGTGAGGTATCGTTTTCCATGTTTTTTAGGGCGATGAGACCGAACATGAAGTCAATTTCCACCTAAGAGTGGAGAACTGAGGTTCTAACGAAGTTTC
Source organism: Leptopterna dolabrata (assembly GCA_954871275.1). Taxonomy (NCBI): domain Eukaryota; kingdom Metazoa; phylum Arthropoda; class Insecta; order Hemiptera; family Miridae; genus Leptopterna; species Leptopterna dolabrata. The sequence goes on from OX940974.1 coordinate 17,053,696, forward strand.
AGCCTTAAATTTACGTTAAATTTTGTTCCAAAATCGTTGTTCTTCCGTACACAGCTTGGGTCCCCATTTGGGAACACATTTGGGTCCTAGATGTTCTCCGAAGCTCGGCAGCCCGATCGGAATACACCCAGGGGTACACGTGTCGCGTGATACCTACCTCACTTTCGTTGCTGCAGTGTGATACCTACCCGCTAGACGTAGCCTACCCGTACCGTACCGTAATGCAATGTGCTACCTACCACATGAAAAGTCAGGAAATTATGGAAATCTTACCTTGTCGTCGGGGTTCATTCTTCTAATGGGAAGAGTGTCGTGGAGATGAGGGGGATGATTTTCACTACAAGTTGTGCTTCATGTCGGCGAAGAAGCAGTCCATGAGATCTTTGTCTGGATAGAGAGTTCGCCACCATTCTTCAATTAATTGTCTTTCTAGGAGTTGACGTGCGCCACACCTTCTTATTTTATACTTTTGTTTGACCTGGTTCCACAAACTTTCAATAGTTTGGGTGTGGGCTCCTGAAGTGGGGTCTACGAAATTTTCAGAATGATTGACCGTTTTGTGCTGGTAGCCATAATTACTCAACGTGGAATATGCTCGCCACATATCGGAGACAATGGTGCTACCCGGTGCAATTTCATTTTGGATGGTGGGTAGTAAAGTGGCCCGGTCTCTCCGAGCAACGATGAAAAATCTGCGCTCCAATACTCCATCTGGTCTCTTGCAGCACATCCCGAACACCCAGGGGCCCTGCACTCGATCACCATAATTTCTGCTCGTTGTTGGTGGTTCATTTTCGGCACCAGAAGTATCAGAATCGTGCGAAGAGTTGTCACTGACAGTCTGCTCGGTCCGACGATCATTGGCTAGTAAACGTCCCCTGTGATATTTTCGCTTCCCTTGAAACAGGGATTCATCTATCTGAACTTGCAACTTGGCAGATCACTTCCGGACAGATTACGGTCAGGAGGTTTAAAGGTGAGCGTTGTAGGTGAACACCATCGTAAACATCAGCGCGGAGGTATCACACTGCACCGCCCGATTAGTCGGGTAGGCTGCGTCTAGCGGGTAGGTATCACGCGACACGTGTACCCACCCAGGGGTGTTATGGGGGAAAAATGGGTGTAAAAATGGGGGTTTTCAAGTTTTTTATTGTTGAGGTTTCAGTGAACGTGAGCGTGCGAGGTATCGTTTTCCATGTTTTTTAGGGCGAGAAGACCGAATATGAAGTCGATTTTGAACAAAGAGTGCCGGATTGAGGTTGTAACGAAGGTTCAGCTCCAAAAATTCATTTTTTTATAAGTCAAAAACCTGCGAACTTGTCTGAAATCACCATAAATTTATATAATAACACTAGAAGTAGCATCAATAGGTGAATAAAGACACCTAAATGGCACTATCAATGTTCAAAGATAATTTGTCAAAAATAGGAGCCCAATTCGAGTTTTGGGGGGCCAAAATTGGTGTAAAGCATTAAAAAATAGCTATTTTAATTATTGCACACGAAAGAAACAATAAATGAAAGCCAACATTTTTTTATGTATGTCTAATAGAATAATAAACCCTTGTGACAAGGACTTTGCAGCGTTTTTGTTTTTCTTTTTAATTTATATTTATGTCATTTTACGTACTGTTATCAAATGCGTCAATATTACAGTTGTATTATTGATAGTATTTATTACAAATTATTATCAGTTTGTATTCATTACTAGCAGGTCAATTCCTTGTAAAGGGCCCAGCGCTAATACGAATAAAGAACATCTGCCAAGTTTGATGGCACATAGCTTCCTGGCATCGATAACATGATAGTGTAGATGAGTTAAATGTATGATAAAAATAATCAGTTCAGTACAGATTAGGGTCCAACCCGCATGATTCCTGACATTTACATTAACATCGGGCCATACTTTCGTAAGAAATTGAGTACCTCAGATTTCGCGTTTGCGCATGTCCAGTAGCCGCAAATGATTTGATCGTTCTGAAATTCGTCGGGAATCATTTACGGCCCAACCCGCATGGTCCCAGAAAATTTTAGCGAAATCGGATTCGAACTGAGGAAGTTATGCGTTCGGATTTACGGACACAGACCTCACCGAACCACATTATTTTGTTCACAAAGCTCTAAAACGTAAAACGCTAGTGAAATGTCAATTTTAGGGGCAAATAAATATTTCCTCCCCAAAGTAAAATAAAAGCTTCCACTACGTTGATAGGCTCTGGAGTGAAATTGAATTGATTCAATTCCTTGAATATATTTTTCATTTCGTTGCGGTGTTTGCAACTGCATTTTTGAATTTTGAGTCTCACCAAAAACTTCATCCCAAAATATTGAATGGAAATTATTTAAAAGGTAGTTGATCTTATTTATATTATTAGGGTTTTCTGCCGCGATAACCATCACTTCGCTGATGCCATGCACCAAACTTGTTATCCACATTGTTGATGAACGAATTATTTATTTATCGTCACCCTCAATGGGAAACGAAATTAAGGAAAACAATGATGTATTTGAGCGTTACAGGGAGTGGCGAGAAAACGATGAGATATTTCTCTAGCACACAAAACACCGCGGATCAGATGTCAGCAAATAATAGCCCGCGACGTGTGGAAGATTTACGAGGTCTTTTCAGAATTTAATTCAGGGTAACAATGGCGGTATCATTTTTATCTGGACGCCGTGCAGCGGCACGCCACGCTATTTCCCTCTCGCCTCCTTGTACAAGTGGGATTTATTGTGGAAACGCAATCGGACCACGGAAATTACTATGAGAGGTTTGGAAACTTGTTGTTGCGAGTGAGTCGAGCGGTGAGTGCCGAGTTCAAGTGCTGAGTGCTCGTCATCCCGGTAAATGCTCTCCGACTCTTATCTAAATGGAAATCCTTTGGGTGGTGGGTATTAGCGGTGTAGCCCTCATCCCATCGCCAGCCAAGGGCTGAGGCTCTCATTCCGAGGTGCACCTAACAGAATTCTTATAGCGGGTTCGGGGCTCGTGTGAGGCGTCATAATGTAGGAAAATAGTGTAAAAAAATACTTTATAATTAATGCTCGGAGGTTGAAATCGTTCCTCACCACGGGCCGACATTGCCGCTGGGCTCTGCGTAACGATGATGGAGCCGGGACATGCGACGGCGGTCGTCACGCTAGCCATCCCCGGGGTGTGGGCCTTAACAAGTGGGGTGGATGGAAATGGAATTCATAAGCTGATCGCTTTTGGTTTATTATTCACTGAATAATACACCTATGTATTCGGTTCGGGCAATTTTTTCAGAACACCCCCACAGAATTTAAAAAAAAATACGTTTCAAGGTGCGTAGATTCCAAAAACTCTGCGAAGTCCTTGTCACATGGGTTTATTATTCTATTGGACACACCTACAAAAAACTTTGGCTGTTCATTTATTGTTTCTTTCATGTGCAATAATTGAAATGGCTATTTTTACAGGTTTTCCACCAATTTTGGCCCCCAAAACACGAATTAGGCTCCTATTTTTTTCACAAATTATCTTTGATCATTGGAAGTGACATTTAATTGTCTTGATTCAGCTGTTGATACTACTTCTAGTGTTATTATACAAATTTATGGTGATTTCAGACTATTTCCCAGGTTTTTGACTCATAAAAAATGAACTTTGGGAGCTGAACCTTCGCTACAACTTCAACGCTTCAATCATTGGTCAAAATCAACTTCATATTCGTTCTTCTTGCCCTAAAAAACACGAAAAACGATACCTTACAAGGTGGTGCTGACTAAAACCTTAAAAAAACCCTCGAAACCTCGTATTTTTACACCCATTTTCCACAAATAACACCCCTGGGTGTATGCCGAGCTTCGGAGCACTAGGACCCAAATGTGTTCCCAAATCGGCACCCGAACTGTGTGCGGAAGAACCAAGGTTTTAGACCAAAATTTAACGTAAATGTAAGGCTGAGCTACGTTAAAACCTCAATTTTCCACTCTTTGGGCCAAATCGACTTCATATTCGTCTCCTCGTCCTAAAAAATATGGAAAACGATACCTAACGCTCACGCTACTAGAACACCAAAACGATGCGAAGTCCTTGTCACATGGGTTTATTATTCTACTGGACATACATACAGACATTTTGGCTGTTCATTTATTGCTTCTTTCATGTACAATAAAAGGAATAGATATTTTTGGTGGTTTCCACCAATTTTGGCCCCCAAAAACACGAATTAGGCCTCTAATTTATAATCTGTTGACACTACTTCTAGTGTTACTATACAATTTCGTGGTGATTTGAGACAATTGCCAGGTTATCGACCCATAAAAAACGAATTTTGGGAGCTGAACCTTCGTTACAACCTCAATTCTGCACTCTTTGTTCAAAATCGACTTCATATTCGGTCTTCTCAGCCTAAAAAACATGAAAAAAGATACCTCGAAAGCTCATCTCGCTAAAACACCAAAAAACCCTCTAACACCCATATTTCACCAATAACAACCCTGGGTGTATTCCGATCGGGCTGCAAAGTTTCGGGACACAGCTAGGGCCCAAATGGAGCCTGTGTGGGGAAGAACGACTTTTTTAGACCGAAATTAAAATAGATATGGATGATACGGCGTACGGCGGACGGCGGATGGACATTTTTGAAATCTACGCACCTTGAAATATAAATGAAAAAATTCTGAGGGGGTGTTGTAAAATAATTTTTCCTGAGCGAATACACAGGTGTATTATTTACAGAATAATTAAACTTCATTATTTACAGATTAGTTAACCAAAATGCCGTATCATCCAAATCTACTTCAATTTTCGGTCTACGAAAATCTATCATTCTTTCGCACAAAGGCTCCATTTGGGCTCTTGTTTCGTCCTCTATCTCGGCAGCGCGATTGGAAAACACCTAGAGGTGTTATGGGTGAAAAATGGGTGCAAAATTGGGTAGTTTTGAGATGTTAGTGGGGCCTGTGAGGTACCGTTTTCCATGATTTTTAGGGTGAGGAGACCAAATATGAAGTTGCTGTTGACCGCTGAGTGAAGGATGGAGGTTCTAACGAAGTTTAAACTCTCAAAATTCGATATTTATCGGTCAAAAACCTGTGAAAATGGATGTAATCACCTGAAATTTGTATAATAACACAGGAGGTGGTATTAACAGGTGAATCAATACAGTTCAAGGACAATTTCACTGATCGAAAATAATTTGTCAGAAACAGCAACCTAATATTCGAGTTTGAAACCGTCAGAAGAACTTTGTGGGTCTCACCACTGAGGTCCCAGTCGAGCCGTATTCATTCGAGAATAATACCCATGTGACAAGGACTTGGCAGCGTTTTTGAGGAGGGTGCTGCCATTTCACGGGATCGTATCAAAGCTGTTTCATTCTTTGTAGGAAATTGCGGAGTGAGTGAGCTCCGATGGGTTAAGCTCAGAAAATTATCATTGGTTGAAATTTCACACTTCAATAGGATTCACCACCCAAAACCCATATGCGCCAATTTTTCAAGAACAAAATTGTTGTCTTATTTCCGTGTTTGGGTTTCAAACTTGTTAAGTACGCTTCAGTGCTGGATTTGCACAAAAATTTGTTCTGTAAAGAAGAAGAAGAAATAAAACAAAAGGCAGTTGTCATTCAAAGAAAACAAAATTACAGTTTATCAAACTTAATCGGAGTCATATATAAATCATGATCCATCAAGGATCGACTGATCTTGTTCGCTTATATATTCCTAATTTTTTTCCTAAATTTAAATTCTTAAATAAATGTGCATGTTCAACATTGAACAAATTTATTTTCAATGAAAGGCTTTTTATCATTATGCATAATTGGTTTCTTACATATATTATATCATGATATAGATACTTACTTACAAGCTTGAGTAGTGAGTACATTGCATACACTCATACCTTTCATAGCACACACTCCGATATCGCTCTTGCTCTTAGCTGCCTAGGAACCTAGCAGTACTTAGCAAGGCCTGTCTGTTAAGGCTGTTGGTCTCTCTCTGTAATACCGCTGTACAAACCCATTTTCGTCTAACGTCAGTGTGTGAAGTGCATTAAGCGACAAAATATAAAGCATCTTCATCTCGTTTTTACTGCACAGAGGGTCCCTCACTGTTGTAGGGTCTGGACAGGAGGTCTAGGACATCGGCTTTCAACTTGAGTAACCACTTGGATACCGAAAACAGCTTAGCGTCCAATACAGAAGCAAGACCTATCGAACGTAATTGAAGCTCTTTATACTATTGTGTTACCACGAGCCTCTCCGATATCTTGCGCAGTGCATCTTCAAACCCTTTGCCCCATTCTCCAACCTTCCCATTCTTATCCAATAGGTACTGTGATGAATTTAAAATTGCATCACGGTGGTGTGAGGGAAATTGCCCAGGCGGTTATGAGCGAATCACCACCGACATCTGGGATCTTTTTGGATAGGTAGAATTTTGGAGGTGAGTGGTAGAGTTTGCCTAGGCGGTTATGAGCGAATCACCACCGACATCTGGAATCTTTTGGAGGAGGAGGTTTGCCTAGGCGGTTATGGGCGGACCACCACCGACATCTAGGTTCTTTTAAGGTGAGGAGAGAGCAAGGTAGAGGAGAGAAGAGAGAGCTGGTTAGAGGAAGTGTCGAATGAAGTTAAAGTCGCAGGATCCAGGGTTTTATAGGAAAAGGAGGCCTCTCCCTCCAACCCCCTGTTAGGGGTTGGTGGTGGGGCCCCAGGTTGTGTACCCTGGGTTCTGTGGCTTGTCTCCCCACTCATTTCGTTTATTGACGGAAACTGACTTTTGCGTTTGAATGTTGGTGAGAACTTAAGTTTACTAGAGGAGTGTTCCCGGGAGGGACTCACGACAGGTACTATGCCAAATTCATCCACCACACTGTCCCAGTCTCGGTCTCAAACCACATTAACAGGCACGTATTTCCCAAAATTTTAGGTAGCCTCTCGTCGGGCATTTTAAATATTTTTAACATATAATCGAAGTGCATCCGCAATGTAAATGCAATATATGTATGATTAGAGAGTAATGAAACCACATTCCTAACAGCTGTACCGTTACCCATCTTGTTTCAGTTTCAAAAAATGCATTTCTGTCCACAGCTGTGATGTATAAAGACGCAGTACTCACTCGAGTCCTCATTTCTCTGCTTTCAGTGCTTTAATTTCCTTGGGAGACGAAGTGGCGTTTTCGACGGTCACTGAATAGGATCTATTACGAGCATTGCTCGTACGTCGGACTGAATCAGAAAATGGCAATATCCGTACCAAACATCGGTTTTATAACCTGCCATTCATTCCGCCGGAAATAGTGCAAATGAGGACGAATCACTGTAAGGTGAACGGGAGCCTACATCTGGTAGCAGCTTCGGGTACTCCAAATTGTGAGCATTGCTGTGTAGAGGAAGATATGACCCACAAGATTACGGACAGCGTTTATCATGAGGAGGAACGATGTGAACTGGGACAAACATTCCAAGATCAGTAGATTATATCACTGTTGAGAACGGAGATTATAATTAATGAAATTGTGAACTATATGGAGCGGGCTGGTAGATATAAATTTTATGAGTGAATGAAAGAGATTGTATTAAGAAGATTGTATTTTCTAATATTAATAACAATGCAAAATTGATAGTATTGTAAAATTAAATTGTGCTGGCAGTATTTGTTAAATATACGCAAGGTCACAAATAAACGATCAAGGCGATCGTACATTTAGAACCAAGAGAGAGAACATGGTATTTAGTATAAACAATAATTTGGTGCACGAATCAGTCATACAATCACAACCAATCTTTTCTAAATGTGTTTTATCAGAAGTTGAAGGATGAATCAACCAATGGGAAAGGGGCTAGCTACACTTCTTTACCAGGCGACAGTAGCGGCACATGGTTAGGAACCTGAACTATCAAGTTCGGCAGGTTCTCCAGGTATCTATATTCAAAGAATACCTGGCAGGTATTCTTTGAAGTTCTCCAGGTTATCTATACTCTCCAGGTTATCTAGTTCTCCAGGTTATCAATATTTAAAGAATACGAGGTTATCTATATTTAAAGAATACCAGGTTATCTAGTTCTCCGGGTTATCTATATTCTCCAGGTTATCTAGTTCTCCAGGTTATCTATATTCAAGGAATACCTGCCAGGTATTCTTTGAAGTTCTCCAGGTTATCTATATTCTCCAGGTTATCTAGTTCTCCAGGTTATCTAGTTCTCCAGGTTATCAATATTTAAAGAATACGAGGTTATCTATATTTAAAGAATACCAGGTTATCTAGTTCTCCAGGTTATCTTTATTCTCCAGGTTATCTAGTTCTCCAGGTTATTTATATGATGATGATGATGATGATTAAGATGCTTTATTGTGTAACATATATGCAACAAACTTACAATAATAATAGCATGGTACAGTTTTGGTACATTTACCGTGAACTGGGAGTTCGCCGGGTAGTTCCTTCATTTAGCATTCAGAAAACATTAGAACGCTTGCAACAATTAATAAATAAATGACAACGGGGAGGAGAATTGCGAATATACGAAGGAAATGGGTTTGCAGCATATACATTCTAGATTTTAATAAATTATCCAGGTTATTTATATTCAAGGAATACCTGCCAGGTATTCTTTGAAGTTCTCCAGGTTATCTATGATGTTATCTATATTCTCCAGGTTATCTAGTTCTCCAGGTTATCTATATTCGAAGAATACCAGTCAGTGGGAGGTTACCTGGAGGGTTTGCGAAAAAGTTAGGAGGGCGAGACGATCTCTTCGGATCCCGCAGCGGGTCGGAGGCGAAGCAGAAATATGGAGCTCCCCAGGGGGGACACTACGAATTGAAACATACTTCCTAGAATACCTCTGGGATAGAGGAGATATCAAGGAAAAGGCTCTACTTGATAATAGCAGGTCTTGACGTTGTAATTGTTACGTTCCTCCGGCCACAAAACCGTATGGATGTTTGAGTTTAAATCAAGGGAAAGGTAATCCAGAACCGGCCTGCAAGGCTTGGGGTCAACGAGACCCCGTAATTAGAAGCAATGAAGGGGCGACCTATAGATTATCCGGTAGGGGAACAGACTATCCCTCCTCCGGACCTGTCATTCTCACTCACCTCTCCCTCACGGGGCCTTCTGGATGGCCTTTACTATCGATTCATGTCCATCAGAATCTCTATATCATCTTCAAACGCTCGGGTCTCTGATAATAATTATATACGTACAAACGGGCTCGTTTGTTTTATTATCATAATAACGTCCATACAAAGGTATTTTACCTACAGGCCCGAGCAAATTTCAGCACTGGTAAGTAAATCTTTTTTATTCACGTCTTTGCGATAACTGCCGTAGGCGCGCCAACACTGCCTTCTTCTACAGGATAGACGATAGTGCTCAGCATTAAATATATAATTAGACTCGTATTTTTAGGTCTCATGTTTTTAGGTATAACAGAAATTTAATTCCCCAGGGAAAACCAGTATAGGTATAGGTATGAAGATAAACGTGAAATGTGATAAATTTCATAAATGAACCACACTGTTCGTGAACGATGTCTAAATCCATTAATACTCCATACAGGTCATTAATACAGGACTTGATTCCCATGGGAGTAATGACCCGAATACCTACTGACCACTCGAGTTCGGTTATAGGCCAAATTGCTGATGATTGAACGACTCAAACCTGCAAGTCGAAAGACCCGCAATTAACTGTTTCTCGACTTTAGTGGGGCCAAATAATAAGAAACGAAACCCTTGCTGCGCTGCATAACTAATAATAGGAAATATTTCGATCATTTTGAATTAACTGTCCTGAGACCTAGAACAGCTTATTAGCGCCACGGGGAAAAACCTCGTGGATTCATATTTCAGCCCATTGCCACCGACCAAACTGGTTTCGTGTGAGAGGGAAGCCAAAACCATTCATATTCAGCCCCAAATGAGACCAACTCACTTATTTATCACAATATTTTTGGCGGGTTTTCAACGTTTTCTGAAGGTTGCCACGTTTCCCAACAGTAGTCGCAAATATATATAACTTCGAATGATCTCCAAAACCCTGACATTTAGCTGGAGACCTCCAATTTGTCTCATTCTACTCAGAATTCGATTGTCTGCATTTCGGTTTATTATTTTCAATAATGAACCATTGGAATCGAGCATGAAAAAAAAAAAAAAAATTCTAACCCCCTCAAAATTTGATGGTTTACGTTTCGAGTAAATTATTACACAACGGTTCATTAAATACCATCTACGTAGAAGGGGCTGGAGTTTGTTGGTAGGTACGTTTGCAACTTTTTTCACTCCACATCAACAATTTCACTTCAGAACTTCATTATTTGCGTTTCTTTTCGCCATTTTGGGTACTGTTTGTCATCGGCAGAATTGTTTTAGCAACATTTAATTCGTGATTTAGGTAGGTACCTAGTAACGAGTACGGGGTTAGGTACTAACCTACGGAGGATCTGCGATCCACATAATATGTATAGAGTAGCACATATTATATTATATAGACGGGTTATCTATACAGAGAGCTGCGATCTGTAACAGAAGGGTATTCTGTACAAAATAATAAACCGTTGTGCAGGGATTTGCAGCGTTTTTTTTTCTTCTGTACGAAAACCTATTTGGATGTTACCTATCGGCTATAATGAGCATAATTTACGAGAATTTTGGATGTTTGGCGCTGATAAGCTATTGTATGTATAGGAACATTAAGTTCTTATTTACCTATTTATTTACTTATTTATTAATGTACGTATTTACGGTCCATAATAAAGAATACACTAAATTAATTATAGAATATCAAAAAATAACACGTCGAAAGCTTTATTCGGCTGAGCTCGTACAGGAGTTGAATGAATAATGTGGATGGTTACTCAACTTCTGGGTCTGCGTTGATCTTCTGTCTGGTGCCTCGTATATCGACTGATGTGAGTGATGTGATGGTTCTTTTATTGATGTTCTCGTTCGGGCTTCGTTCATATAAACGTCCTTTTTTCTAATATAAAAAGTTCATACAAAAATCCTCATTCATATAAGAAGTTCTCTCGTAGAACTCCTTGTTTTGGTTTATTATTCTGTGAATAATACACCTACCTATGTATTCGCTCAGCAAAAAATTTTTATAACACCCCCTTAAAATTTTTTCTTTTCCGTTTCAAGGTGTGTAGATTCCAAAAATGCAATGTCCGTCCGCCGTCCGCCGTACGCCGTACGCCGTCCGCCGTCCGCCATACGCAGTACGCCGTACGCCGAACGCCGTATCACGTCTACAGGCTTCATTTTCGGTCTAAAAAAATCGTTCTTTCGCACACAACTAGGGCCCACTTGGCCCGAAACTTTGTTATGAGTGAAAATGTGTATAAAAATAGGTAATTTTTGTGTTTTAGTAACATGTTAGTAAAATTATCTTTTGAGGTATCGTTTTCCGTGTTTTGGGGAACGGGAAGACCGAATATGAAGTCGATTTTGACCAAGGAGTGGAAAATTGAGGTTGCACCAGATGTTCAGCTCCCAAAATTGATTTTTTATGAGTCAAAAACCTGCGAAATCGTCTGAAATCACCATCAATTTGTAAAATAACACTAGAAAAAGTGTCAACACGTGGATCAAGACGATTAAATGGTACAATCAATGATCAAGGGTAATTTGAAGAAAAAAAAAAAGGAGCGTAGTACCTAATTCAAGTTCTGGGGGCCAAAATTTGTGGAAACCACCAGAAATAGCTATTTCAATTAATTTACATGAAAGAAACAATAAATAAACAGCCGGCATTTCTGTAGACCAATAAAATAATAGAATAATAAACCCATGTGACAAGGACTTTGCAGCGTTTTGGTTTATTATTCTGTGAATAATACACCTATGTATTCGCTCAGCAAAAAATTTTTATAACACCCCCTCAAAATTTTTTCTTTTCCGTTTCAAGGTGCGTTGATTCCAAAAATGCAATGTCCGTCCGCCGTCCGCCGTACGCCGTATCACGTGTACAGGCTTCATTTTCGGTCTAAAAAAGTCGTTCTTTCGCACACATGCTCCATTTGGGCCCTAGTTGTGTCCCGAAACTTTTCAGCCCGATCGGAATATACCCAGGGGTGTTATGAGTGAAAATGTGTATAAAAATTGGTACTTTTTGCGTTTTAACAATATGTTAGTAACATGAGCTTTTGAGGTATCTTTTTCCATGTTTTTGAGGACGAGATGACCGAATATGAAGTCGATTTTGACCAAAGACGCGGAAATTGAGGTTTTACCAAAGGTTCAGCTCCCAAAATTGGTTTTTTATGAGTCAAAAACCTGGAAAACTGTCTGAAATCACCATCAATGTGTACAATAACATTGGAAAAAGTGTAAACAGGTGAATCAAGACCATTAAATGCCACTACCAATGATCAAAGATGATCTTAAAAAAAAAAAAAGCGTACCTATTCCATGTTTTGGGGGCGAATTGGTGAATATCATCAGAAATAGCTATTTCAATCATTCCACATGAAAGAAACAATACATTTAACAGCCAACAAAAATCTCTAGAACTCCAATAGAATAATAAACCCATGTGACAAGGACTTTGCAGCGTTTTTCCCTCGCTGTCCACTTCGTGTCCTGGGCCACCATCCTCCTTCCTATTGGCCCTCCTCACCAGCTGCCAATTATGGGGTTGGCACGTTGATACCATGTGAAGCGTAGGTATTGTATTTTGTATTTATTTAGATACTTATTCATTAATGTACGTATTTACAGTTGAGCTGTTTTGCGTGGAGTTCGCCATTTACAATGTTTTTCCGAATAAGTACCTACTTGTATATACATGTTTACCTTCTATAGTATTATCTCAACTGACAATAATGAAATATCACAGTCTAAACTTACAGCAAACTAGCGTTGTAAGTATAAATTTTAATATAAATTTTCCAAGGGCTTTCATTCGCGTATATCAGAAAAGGGTCCATTTATTTATCACAGGTATCATCTAGGTGTCGATACATAGCTCACGAATCTTGCACACCTCTAAGAAATATGTACACGTATAATTTCCTGATCGCGTCTGCTGCAGGGGCTCTGCACGGAGCAAGGAAAACAAACATCTGCAAGGCAGGAAAGTGACGCTTTCTAGCCTCGCCATGCAGGTGGCATTCAACTAGGATATGATGCAGATCCTGCACTGCCCCAAGGCCGCAGTCCTCCCTTGGCTTAGTTGTGAACGGGTTCTTCTGGAACTCGGAACATGAGTATACAACAAAGTTTTCTATGAGCATGGAGCAGCACACCCTTCTGGCTTCACTCTGCGCCGCCGCCGCGCCGCGCAGTGGGGAAATGAGGGAAAAAAACCCAAAATTGGTTGCCTCCAATTGGTCCAAAATTGGTTGTTCTACATTCTAACATACATTCACATTCAATATCTGGGGCTCTTTTAATTTTAAATAATATTTAGTAAGTAGAAAACTCATTGAAACACGGATTTTCGTGATTTTTGTAGGAAATCTCGCTTTTAACATGTTTAATGTTTTAGGGCTGGAGGTCATTCTGTGAATTCCGACACGCAAATATGCAACGTTTTTCATTGGTTACTACACAGTTACTACCTTCTGTTGTAGCAACCATAAAGAATATCGCACTCGAAAGAAACAAGAGTCAATAGCTACGTTTTTCATTGGTTACTACACAGTTACTACCTTCTGTTGTAGCAACCATATGTTGATGGCGAGTTCTATAATAAGTACAGTAAATGCAACATTATACTTGTAGAGTTCAGTGAAATTGTGGCTTTCATTTTTTCTTGACATTAAAAAACTATATCTAATTTCTCCCTTGCGAGGGAAAAACATTAAACATGATTTAATGTTTTTCCCTCTCAAGGGAGAAATTTAGAATAGGTTTAGAATGTAACGACGGATTGCCGGTAAAAATTGATACTTATATGCATAAGTATCTCCTTGTCGAATTTTATGACGTTAAAAAAAACAAGACGCTCAACATTTACCGCTGGCGTCACACAAAAACAAGACACATCAGCTGTTTTTTCTACTGAAACGTTTCCGATTTTTTTCCCTCCAAAATAACGATTTGAAAAAATCGGCTGATGCTTTGTTTGTTCAAGCAATATAACAGACCTTAAAACTATAAATTATGTGGAAATAAAAATAAATGTTACTCATTTTCTGCAGAGTTTCCCTAAAATATAAGCTGATAAATCATGTTTTCTCACAAATATTGGACCGGCAAAAAAAACCTTTACGGTGCGTTACTTCCGGAGTATTTTGAGGTTGTAGTTAACATATTAAAGAAGAAATTTCGTCGCCGTTTACGGCCGTATTTGTTCACCGTTCACATTCCTACTTGTGCTGAGCGTGATAGTGGGATCGTTGAGTACAAGGTTCCGTCGGATCTGTTGTAAACACAGCGGTATTTGTTGGTTTACCGTATAGGTACCTACATCGTGAGTTCATTTCAGTTTTCATACGCTAGTTCCTTTAGAGTGCTCAAAAAAAAAAGATGCGTTGATTTCATTATAGGTACCTAGTTGTTAGCTTTCTCAACTGATTTTCAACAGGTCTACACTTACCTAATTAACAAATTCAACAGCATAACACAGTTATAAACACTTGTTTTGATAATAATATAATTAGGTAAAACTTTTTTGTTAGTTTTTTAATGAAAGTTTTGCTATTTTCATTCTTCTCACCTTTTTTGAGCGACCGTTGAGCTTTACAGCGCAGAAAAAATACCTTCGTAATACGAATCTCAATAGGTAGGCACCCTACTTGTTGTGAATAAATATTAGGTGCTTTTTTTAACACAGAATGTGTTTTAGCGATGGGACCCCCCGCCGAAAAACGACAGGAAAAAGTGAGACCAAATAGTGAGACCAAATTGTGAGACCAAATAGTGAGACCAAATTGTGAGACCAAATAGTGAGACCAAAATGTGAGACCAAATTGTGAGACCAAATAGTGAGACCAAATTGTGAGACCAAATAGTGAGACCAAATTGTGAGACCAAATAGTGAGACCAAATTGTGAGACAAAAGTAGCGCGTATTTTATAAAGTGGCTCCTAAAGCTAATTTCTATGATATTCACTCTACGAAGCTGTAATTTGGTACGTGGGCACCTTAGGACTTTAACTTGAAGGCTGCCCAGGCCCCGGATCAGCTGATTGCTCCTAAAGCTAATTTCTATGATATTCACTCTACGAAGCTGTAATTTGGTATGTGGGCACCTTAGGACTTTAACTTGAAGGCTGCCCAGGCCCCGGATCAGCTGAGTTGCTCCTAAAGCTAATTCCTATGATATTCACTCTACGAAGCTGTAATTTGGTATGTGGGCACCTTAGGACTTTAACTTGACGCTGCCCAGGCCCCGGATCAGCTGAGTTGCTCCTAAAGCTAATTTCTATGATATTCACTCTACGAAGCTGTAATTTGGTATGTGGGCACCTTAGGACTTTAACTTGAAGGCTGCCCAGGCCCCGGATCAGCTGAGTTGCTCCTAAAGCTAATTTCTATGATATTCACTCTACGAAGCTGTAATTTGGTATGTGGGCACCTTAGGACTTTAACTTGAAGGCTGCCCAGGCCCCGGATCAGCTGAGTTGCTCCTAAAGCTAATTTCTATGATATTCACTCTACGAAGCTGTAATTTGGTATGTGGGCACCTTGGGACTTTAACTTGACGCTGCCCAGGCCCCGGATCAGCTGAGTTGCTCCTAAAGCTAATTTCTATGATATTCACTATACGAAGCTGTAATTTGGTATGTGGGCACCTTAGGACTTTAACTTGAAGGCTGCCCAGGCCCCGGATCAGCTGAGTTGCTCCTAAAGCTAATTTCTATGATATTCACTCTACGAAGCTGTAATTTGGTATGTGGGCACCTTGGGACTTTAACTTGACGGCTGCCCAGGCCCCGGATCAGCTGAGTTGCTCCTAAAGCTAATTTCTATGATATTCACTCTACGAAGCTGTAATTTGGTATGTGGGCACCTTAGGACTTTAACTTGAAGGCTGCCCAGGCCCCGGATCAGCTGATTGCTCCTAAAGCTAATTTCTATGATATTCACTCTACGAAGCTGTAATTTGGTATGTGGGCACCTTAGGACTTTAACTTGAAGGCTGCCCAGGCCCCGGATCAGCTGAGTTGCTCCTAAAGCTAATTCCTATGATATTCACTCTACGAAGCTGTAATTTGGTATGTGGGCACCTTAGGACTTTAACTTGACGCTGCCCAGGCCCCGGATCAGCTGAGTTGCTCCTAAAGCTAATTTCTATGATATTCACTCTACGAAGCTGTAATTTGGTATGTGGGCACCTTAGGACTTTAACTTGAAGGCTGCCCAGGCCCCGGATCAGCTGAGTTGCTCCTAAAGCTAATTTCTATGATATTCACTCTACGAAGCTGTAATTTGGTATGTGGGCACCTTAGGACTTTAACTTGAAGGCTGCCCAGGCCCCGGATCAGCTGAGTTGCTCCTAAAGCTAATTTCTATGATATTCACTCTACGAAGCTGTAATTTGGTATGTGGGCACCTTGGGACTTTAACTTGAAGGCTGCCCAGGCCCCGGATCAGCTGAGTTGCTCCTAAAGCTAATTTCTATGATATTCACTCTACGAAGCTGTAATTTGGTATGTGGGCACCTTGGGACTTTAACTTGACGCTGCCCAGGCCCCGGATCAGCTGAGTTGCTCCTAAAGCTAATTTCTATGATATTCACTCTACGAAGCTGTAATTTGGTATGTGGGCACCTTGGGACTTTAACTTGACGCTGCCCAGGCCCCGGATCAGCTGAGTTGCTCCTAAAGCTAATTTCTATGATATTCACTCTACGAAGCTGTAATTTGGTATGTGGGCACCTTGGGACTTTAACTTGAAGGCTGCCCAGGCCCCGGATCAGCTGAGTTGCTCCTAAAGCTAATTTCTATGATATTCACTCTACGAAGCTGTAATTTGGTATGTGGGCACCTTGGGACTTTAACTTGACGCTGCCCAGGCCCCGGATCAGCTGAGTTGCTCCTAAAGCTAATTTCTATGATATTCACTCTACGAAGCTGTAATTTGGTATGTGGGCACCTTGGGACTTTAACTTGACGCTGCCCAGGCCCCGGATCAGCTGAGTTGCTCCTAAAGCTAATTTCTATGATATTCACTATACGAAGCTGTAATTTGGTATGTGGGCACCTTAGGACTTTAACTTGAAGGCTGCCCAGGCCCCGGATCAGCTGAGTTGCTCCTAAAGCTAATTTCTATGATATTCACTCTACGAAGCTGTAATTTGGTATGTGGGCACCTTGGGACTTTAACTTGACGGCTGCCCAGGCCCCGGATCAGCTGAGTTGCTCCTAAAGCTAATTTCTATGATATTCACTCTACGAAGCTGTAATTTGGTATGTGGGCACCTTAGGACTTTAACTTGAAGGCTGCCCAGGCCCCGGATCAGCTGAGTTGCTCCTAAAGCTAATTTCGATGATATTCACTCTACGAAGCTGTAATCTGGTATGTGGGCACCTTAGGACTTTAACTTGAAGGCTGCCCAGGCCCCGGATCAGCTGAGTTGCTCCTAAAGCTAATTTCTATGATATTCACTATACGAAGCTGTAATTTGGTATGTGGGCTCCTTAGGACTTTAACTTGAAGGCTGCCCAGGCCCCGGATCAGCTGAGTTGCTCCTAAAGCTAATTTCTATGATATTCACTATACGAAGCTGTAATTTGGTATGTGGGCTCCTTAGGACTTTAACTTGACGCTGCCCAGGCCCCGGATCAGCTGAGTTGCTCCTAAAGCTAATTTCTATGATATTCACTCTACGAAGCTGTAATTTGGTATGTGGGCATCTTAGGACTTTAACTTGACGCTGCCCAGGCCCCGGATCAGCTGAGTTGCTCCTAAAGCTAATTTCTATGATATTCACTATACAAAGCTGTAATTTGGTATGTGGGCTCCTTAGGACTTTAACTTGACGCTGCCCAGGCCCCGGATCAGCTGAGTTGCTCCTAAAGCTAATTTCTATGATATTCACTCTACGAAGCTGTAATTTGGTATGTGGGCACCTTAGGACTTTAACTTGAAGGCTGCCCAGGCCCCGGATCAGCTGAGTTGCTCCTAAAGCTAATTTCGATGATATTCACTCTACGAAGCTGTAATCTGGTATGTGGGCACCTTAGGACTTTAACTTGAAGGCTGCCCAGGCCCCGGATCAGCTGAGATGCTCCTAAAGCTAATTTCTATGATATTCACTATACGAAGCTGTAATTTGGTATGTGGGCTCCTTAGGACTTTAACTTGAAGGCTGCCCAGGCCCCGGATCAGCTGAGTTGCTCCTAAAGCTAATTTCTATGATATTCACTCTACGAAGCTGTAATCTGGTATGTGGGCACCTTAGGACTTTAACTTGAAGGCTGCCCAGGCCCCGGATCAGCTGAGTTGCTCCTAAATCTAATTTCTATGATATTCACTCTACGAAGCTGTAATTTGGTATGTGGGCACCTTAGGACTTTAACTTGAAGGCTGCCCAGGCCCCGGATCAGCTGAGTTGCTCCTAAAGCTAATTTCTATGATATTCACTCTACGAAGCTGTAATTTGGTATGTGGGCACCTTAGGACTTTAACTTGAAGGCTGCCCAGGCCCCGGATCAGCTGAGTTGCTCCTAAAGCTAATTTCTATGATATTCACTCTACGAAGCTGTAATTTGGTATGTGGGCACCTTAGGACTTTAACCTGACGCTGCCCAGGCCCCGGATCAGCTGAGTTGCTCCTAAAGCTAATTTCTATGATATTCACTATACGAAGCTGTAATTTGGTATGTGGGCATCTTAGGACTT
The DNA here is from genome assembly GCA_954871275.1 of Leptopterna dolabrata. NCBI lineage: Eukaryota > Metazoa > Arthropoda > Insecta > Hemiptera > Miridae > Leptopterna > Leptopterna dolabrata. The sequence continues at coordinate 17,072,468 of OX940974.1, forward strand.
TAACTTGACGCTGCCCATGCCCCGGATCAGCTGAGTTGCTCCTAAAGCTAATTTCTATGATATTCACTCTACGAAGCTGTAATTTGGTATGTGGGCACCTTGGGACTTTAACTTGACGCTGCCCAGGCCTCGGATCAGCTGAGTTGCGTTTATGTGAAACGGGTGAGCTAAAACACATTCTGTGTTTCTATAATTTCGTCCGAAGTATGTAAATAGAGGTAACCGGGGGTCCAGGGGGCTTGCCCCCTGGCGAGGCACGGAGCGCCGAGTTTTTGGTTATTTTATTACAATTTTTTGTTTGACTCGGAACCAAGTGATCCATGCGGCAATACGTGAGAATCGATACAAGGGAAAATACAATGGTTTATCATTGAATAATAAACCAAAAATGTATATTACTGCATGCGGTATTTTGAGAACGAATTTGCCTGTAACTAATTTCAGTCAACCCTAATCACTAAATGGACCAAAAATTTCGATTCGAAAAATACATATAGAATTATATCAAAACACCAAAGTTTCAAACAATAAGGTGGTTTCTCCCAAAATCGTGGTTTTTTCCCCACTGCGCGCCTTGGCGTAGCTCATCGCTTCCGTTGGACACCTACTGTAATTTCATAGCAAATGCCTACGATCAAGCTTGTAAACCCCAAGTATCAAGTCGTACCTAAGATTCAAAATCAGCTGTTTTGCTGACAGTTTATTATTATGCGCAGGCCCCACCGAGACCAAGTTGTCAATGATATAAATATGATTTCATTCTATGGAAGGATTTGAATATTCAGCAAGTCATGGCGATTATTTATTTATTTATTTATTTATTTGATACGGGCAAGCCCAATACAATGCAATGCAATACAATAGGAAGAAAAATACAATAGGAAGAAGAAAAATACAATACAATACAAGAAAAAATACAAACTTGAAAATGAATAAAATGGACTGAAATATCCGCGCGCAGATAGATACGCTCAGAAAAATACAATTGTTACAAGGAAGCTGTACCATACCAAGGCAGACTTCGATTGGGTGATGCGGCGCCGTGACTGGGGCAGTGGACTCGGCATGACATCAAAACTATACAGCGAATTGCAGAACATCAAAATTTCAAACCGAGACCCATTTGAAAAGAAGTTTTTTCCTCGGATTAAGCACGCGAAGTGGTATAATACCGCCTGAGTGTGCAAGCACCACCCTCAAGTTCGGCAACAATTCGGTGCTTCAGGAGGATTTTACTGGTGTTCGATTTACTGGTTGGATTTGCAACAAATGGATTTCGTTTGAAGTCGCCTGATATTTCATATTCTCATATAAACAGGTAGGAATATCCACCCTCCACCGGGACACGTCGGTCAGAAGCTTTAAAAGTCAAAATCGACGGTTCGTATCGGACAATTAACAAAAAAGTTGTCTCGCCCTTCGAAAAATATGTTAATAGCGCCTGGCGTTTAATAGAGCGCAAAAGGACAAGGTTCAACAAATTTGGGGGGAAAAAAATATGAAGAGGAGGAGAGAAGGAAAAAAAGTTATTAGTATTCTGTGATTCGATGTTATGTTGTAGCCACCCCCTGTCGGTTAGGGTTTCTACCCCTAGAGATGGTTATCTCTCTAGAAGTCACCTGCCACCCTGTCTCTCCACAAAGCTAGGTATACCTTCTGTGTCGACAGTCTAATCAATTATATCAACTCCACAGACATTTCGATTTTGTATCCCAGTTTTCAACACCATTTGCTACCTACCTCGGTTTCTGTCCCGAAGAAACTATTAATTACTCTTTGTTGATTTCGAGTCACCGCTGCTGTACGGTTACAAGATATTTTCAAACGACGACTTCGACGATTTTCGTCAAACGCCAAAACTTGAAAATCGTTAAAACCACATTAATTTAATTAAGGTACTGGGTTAGGTACTGGGTTAGTTATGACAAAGTGTATCCGATGATGACATCTCAACATTTATATTATCTCTGATCTTAACAAAATTGATTCCAGCAGGATTGCAGTTTCAACGTTGATACGCCTCCCTTTTCAGGCTGTAAGAAGGGAAGTAAACGTTAGTAAAACACCCATTTCTAACAATCTCTTGTCTTGAAAAAAGAGAAATCTGAGCCAAGTTTTCAGCAAATTTCCCTCAAGATTTCGTATGTAGTTTAATTCGCGGCAAGGATTTGCGGACACACAGACTGACGGATACGAAACCAAATCTTTTCCGAAAAACGCTCAAAAGTCCTTGTCCCATGGGTTTATTATTCTATTGGACATAACTGCAGAAATGTGGAAATATATTTATTGTTTCTTTCATGTGCAATTATTTAAATAGCTGCTGTAGGTGGTTTTCACCAACTTTGGCCCCCAAAAACACGAAATAAGCTCCTACTTTCGACAAATTATCTTTGATCAATGATAGTGCCATTTAATTGTCTTGATTCACCTGTTGGTACTACTTCTAGTGTTATTATACAAGTTTACGATGATTTCAGACAATTTCCCGGGTTTCTGACTCATAAAAAAATGAATTTTGGGAGCCGAACCATCGTTACAACCTCAATTCTTCACGCAATTCCCCATATTCTGTCTTCTCGCCCTCAAAAACATGGAAAACGATACATCACAAGCTCACATTCACTAAAATCTCAAAAAAACCCTATTCTTACACCTAATTTTCACCCATAACACCTATTCTGATCGGGCTGCCGAGGTTCGGAGCACAGCTGGGACCCAAATGTGTTCCCAAATGGAGACCCAAACTGTGTGCGGAAGAACGACGATTTTAGACCAAATTTTAAAATAAATTTAAGGCTGAAACTTAGTTAGAACCTCAATTTTCCACTCTTTGGCCAAAATCGACCTCATATTCCGTCTCGCCGTCCTAAAAAACATGGAAAACGTTAGCTCACTAGCTCATGTTACCCGTAACACCCCTGGGTGTATGCCGATCGGGCTGCAGAGTTTTGAGACACAACTAGGGCCCGAATGGAGCCTGTGTGCGAAAGAACGACTTTTTTAGACCGAAATTGAAGTAGATATGGATGATACGGCGGACGGCGGACGGCGTACAGCGAATGGCGGACGGGGACGGACATTGCATTTTTGGAATCTATTGAAACGGAAACGAAAACATTTTGAGGGGGTGCTATAAAAATTGTGCTGTGCGAATACATGTGCTATTCGCGCTCCAGAAGAGACGATGTACAATTTCACTCGATACAGTTACATAAATGTAGTGACTCCACTATGTGCTCTTGTCCATCACTTGAGCGTGTTCAGAGTATGAAGTACTTGGGTGTATGCCTGGACGACGGTTTGAGATGGGACGCACATGTTTCGTCCTTGGTGAAAATACTGAAAAAGTTTGTTTATGTTTTTTATGCGCTACGTCGTCATCTTAACACCCAGCTGCAAGTTTATATGTACAAGTCGTTGGTACAGAGCATCCTCTCCTTCAGAATTATATCCTGGGGAGGAGCTTCGTCCGCTGTCCTCAGCCCGTTGAAAGTATTGCAGCGAACCATACTAAAAGTTATTCTCCGGATTTCCTTCAGATGTGCTTTTTTGCGAGTTGCCTGTGTTCTCCCTGGATCAATTGTACCTAAAGGCTGCTCTATGCTTTTACCACAAGTATGTAGATTATTTTAGTATCGATTAGCGCCAACTACTTTACGCCCTGCGTCCGTCAGTTGTTTCTGCCTTCCCTAGCACCATTTCGAACCTGATGTCCAGCCAGCGACACATTTATTTCAGCCTCCCCATTCTCTTAAGGAATACAACATTTAACCTGCAATCTCCCACCCTGTTTTCTCGTAGCCAATATAAGAAATTTATATTTAGCTGGCTAATTAAAGTAGGTTCTTCAAATGTCGAAAAATTGTTCGTCAGTATTTATAAACATTGAAATTCATTTTATTTTTAATACTGTGCTGGTTTTTTTTTACTCGGTCGATGTACAATTATGAGGTTGATTGACCACACCAGTCGTTGTTGTTTTTAACTCCTTTACTTCATCTGCAGTATTTCGGCGCCATGATGGCCGCCCTCGTCAGGCACATAAGGTCTCCTGTTACAAAAGATATGGATGGAGTCACATTCTCTATTAACTAAAATTGGTAACAGAGTTACTGAAATGGCGCTTATCCTAATAGGTATATATTATTATGTACACAATGACTAACAACATATTTACAGGAATAAATTACAAATGTAGGGTGTGTAAGTGGGTACTTACAGGTGGTGGTTAATCACATTGTTAATCACATGTGTGAGCAGACTACATACTGTAGGGGTAGTTAGGTATCATCATTACCCAGGTTGGTGTTTTGGTGTATAGGTGAAATGAAACCTGAGAGAGGTTGGAAACAATGAGTTGTGAAGTATGATCAAGGTTGAGAATATGGGTTTGAAATTTGGGGAATTAGTAGAGTTACTTACATAGTCACTGATGGCAATAACAACTTTAGTGAAAACAAAGGCTTGTATCAGATGAAAAAGGATGAAATTCCACACGTGTAATGCTCGTCAGGTGCGTGAAAACTGAACACTATTTGTTTGTTTGTAACCTGCTCAGGGAGGTAACCTTGGGTTGTGATGTTACCTTCACAGAGTGGTGGTTGTTTATGGACCACAGAAGGTAGTTGTGGTGGTTGTGCCAGTAAAATACTTAGGTAATAAAAATAAACCAGCTAAAGCCAGGTAAAATGGTAGGTAATAAAAGTACCCTATTAAAAAAAATTTAAAAAATTAAATTTTAAAATTAAAAAAATTAAAAAAATGTTCCATGCTAAAAAAAAACCTATTCATGTAAGTGATGTCACAAAGTTGAGATCGGTTTACATAATATCCACAGGTCATGGTGGATCCATAATATATCTACATAAATATAAATTTTGGATAAGTATTTACACTTTGAAATTACAGGAACAAAAATAAATGTTGGGTACTAACAATGTAACATTGCAAGAAACCGAAATAAAAATATAACAGTGTTAAGTGACTACGAAGTGGCTATAGACACTCTACACACTACGTGTAGAGGGTCTATAGAAGTGACTAACTATTGATTGCTCCTACTAATGAGACCATGGTACACTCTTGCTAATCTGTTGGTATCTGAACGGAAATTGATGGCTGTGTCCAGGTTTTTAACAACATAAGCCATTTCTTTGATATTTCTTTTTATGTATTGGGATTCATAAGTGCAAATTCGCCAATCATCTATTTGGGGGACATGTTGCGTTTCTGCAACGTGTTTGGTGAGAGCAGTTTTCGGCTCATTTGAGTTTAGAATAGCCTGGGTGTCTCTTAGTGCTTTGTTAATGTTGGATTTGTGACCTGACATTCGGTTTGAGCCTAATTGTGTGGTTTGCCCGTAGTATTTTCGTCCGCACGAGCTTTGACATGGGATTTCATATATCAAATTACTGCGGTCATTTTTAGTGACCCCATCTTTCACTTTTGAAAAGTATTTACTGTTATTAGATCTGTTTTTATATGCAATTTTGATGTTTGGATTGTATGATTTTAATTTTTTGTTGATTTGGTTTGAGAGAGACTCCACAAACGTGAGAGATCCAAATTGAGGAGGTTGAGGAGGGTCTGGTGGGTTTAAAGTTTGAGATCGTGTGGTGAGGGTAGGTGGAGCTGGAGGTACTTGATTTAGGTTAGGTGAATTCTGTTGATTAAATTTTTCTATGGCTCTGTGTATGATTTTTTTGATAATCTTATAAGGGTAACCATTGGCTGTCAGAATTACTTTTGCTTCTTCGATGTGTTTGTTGTGAAATTGTCGATCCGATAAGAGAAGTTGGCTTTGAAGAAGGTTGTTCGCACAATTCATTTTGTAGTGGTGTGGTTGACTGGAGTTGAAGTGTATGATACGACCTGAGTATGTGGGTTTTGTGTAGTAGTCTGTTAAGAGTCGGTTTTGGTTTTTGATGAGTTTGATGCCTAAGAATGGTAACGAATCGTTTGCTTCTTCCTCCTTTGTAAATTGAAATTTAATAATATCTTTATTTTTGCAGAGTACAACAGAGAAATAATAAAAGTTACAATTTTTAAACTAATTTACAAAATAATACCCCCCGCTCGAGCTTGCTCCTATAGCGGGTGGGGAGCACACTTTGACAGACTAAATAATTAATATTAATTTATACGTGTATATATAATTACATTTCTCTTCCTTGCTTCTTACAAAATTCTCGGTGCAAAATCTTCTTTACCGTCAATCAAAAAACAAAATGTAGCTTAACAAAGGAAAATAACATGTGTATAACAAATTATAAATAGTAGATGAGAAGAATATTTTGGTCTTGAAAAATGTTTGCGTTACGTTTTTATTCATGTTAAGAGAAAATTGGCAAAAACTTGTTGAATTTCAACATGAAATTTGGATAATTTTTTAGCATATTATTTATGGAGGACTTTATGTTTCTTGATTCCGCGAGGCCGAAGGGTAGAGCATTTAATACTTTTGGAATCAAATAAACTAAGTGCTTTTGTCCCGCTGAAGTATTCATAAATGGAACAGCATGAGTACATAATGTTTCCCCTCGTGTACTTTTGCCATGATTTATTCTGGGGATGCTTTCGCTATGGGATATTGAAAATAAAATCAGAGATCGCAGTGCCAGACATTTCAATTTGAATATTTGTAATTTTTGAAAGAAATCATCTGAGCACGCTAAACGTGATGAGCGCGATATTATGCGTACAATGGACTTTTGGGAGGAAACTAACGGGTTGAGATCCCTCTTATTTGCACCGGACCATACCACTGTGCAATAGATCAAATGAGACTGAACCAGAGCATAATATACGGTTTTCAAATTTTCCCTGCTCATAGCACTTCTGAGCATGAGAAATACATGACTCAGTTTTCTCATTTTAGTCACTAAAGCTCCTATGTGCAAGTTCCAATTGAATGTTACTGCAAGCTTTGTTGAACTCGGTAAATAGCCTGTCAATGGCAGTTTCTTTTATTATTATGGCTGAGTCATCCACATATTTTTTAACCCAAATGATGTCCCTCTTGAACTTTTGTACAACTTTGTCAAAAATTGTGTCCAAAACTAAATCTGCAATAATGGGGCTGATGGGGGAGCCCATTGGCACTCCTGCTATTTGTTTATAAAATTTGCCTTCAAATACACAGTAGTTGCTGTCAAGAATAAAGTCTATGATTTCTAGAAATTTAGAATAGTGAAGTTTGGGGTTGCGAGATTTAATGTCAGGCCAGTAAGATTTGATGGTGTTGATAGCCAAGTTGATTGGAATTGTGGTGAACAGTGATTTTGCATCCAGGGATATGAGCTTGTAACCGTCAGGAACTGTAATATTTTGTAATGAGGTAAGAACTTCAAATGAATTCCTAACGTTGTATTTGGTTCTGTCAATGTATGGTTTGAGGATGTCGGTTAAATATTTTGAAAGGTTGTAATTTGGGCTGCCTATGGCGCTTGTTATGGGACGAAGTTGAATTGGATTCAGTGCTTTGTGAATCATTGGTAATGCATAGATCCTTGGAGCTTGGACCACAACTACCTTCTGGACCACAAGTTGGTCCACAAGTTGGTCCAACTGTGGACCACAGTTGGACCACAACTACCTTCTGTGGTCCATAAACAACCACCACTCTGTGAAGGTATCACAACCCAAGGTTACCTCCCTGAGCAGGTTACAAACAAACAAATAGTATTCAGTTTTCACGCACCTGACGAGCATTACACGTGTGGAATTTCATCCTTTTTCATCTGATACAAGCCTTTGTTTTCACTAAAGTTGTTATTGCCATCAGTGACTATGTAAGTAACTCTACTAATTCCCCAAACTTCAAACCCATATTCTCAACCTTGATCATACTTCACAACTCATTGTTTCCAACCTCTCTCAGGTTTCATTTCACCTATACACCAAAACACCAACCTGGGTAATGATGATACCTAACTACCCCTACAGTATGTGGTCTGCTCACTACATGTGATTAACCACCACCTGTAAGTACCCACTTACACACCCTACATTTGTAAATTATTCCTGTAAATATGTTGTTAGTCATTGTGTACATAATAATATATACCTATTAGGATAAGCGCCATTTCAGTAACTCAGTTACCAATTTTAGTTCCATCCATATCTTTTGTAACAGGTGACCTTATGTGCCTGACGAGGGCGGCCATCATGGCGTCGAAATATTGCAGATGAAGTAAAGGAGTTAAAAACAACAACGACTGGTGTGGTCAATCAACCTCATAATTTATTTTTAATTACTTTTATCATTTCATATTGGCTGTTTAAAAGGACCCTTTTTAATTTAATCAATTTTCTCAAATTAATTTTATTTTTCATAGTATCAGATAGTACCGCTTTATTCGAATGATCGTTATTTGACTCCCCCACGCAACACGGAACGTTGTTCCACAGCGTGGGGTAATTTCCAGTAACTGAATAGCGGATTAATTTATTTATTTAATTTCTGATGATGTATTTTTTATATTTTACCTTATGTATATAGTGGAAATAAATAAACATTCATTCATTCATTCATTCATTCATTCATTCTTTCTGAACGCAAAGACGTGGACGAACTGAGCCATGAGGCCAACTGAACAAGTGCACACCCAAAGAGTAATTTACTGCAATTGTGTAGACCAATATAAATTTATTTCGGATCCACTGTTCACAAGTACTGCCTGTTCTTACCATCATTATATTATATCAAATTCTTATATCATCTTATTTAATTCTTTTACTCCCAAGACATTTCTGTTGAAGTTGTGTCGACTCGCTGGCGCGTGGGTTTTCAACCCTCGCTTTACACTAATAAATAAATAAATATCACTAACAAATTAAATGAATTGTAACGATAATGTGAATGATTTATACATATAAAATATTTTGATTTGATTCGATAATAATTAAATGAATACCACTAATAGAGTGCTAAAAATAAATAGCGCCCATGTCATCAGAACGAAACTGCTTCGATGTTCGAAACGGCAGTGTAGACGATGTAGCGGCTAACGCCTAATAACCGCTATAGGTAATCAACGTTTCAGTTCTGATTATCTAGGTATGATAAGGTAGGACCCTTATGGACGTATGGGTGCGAGCTCTGGGGCTCCACTCGTTCTTCTAACTTACTCAAACTCCAAACGACCCAATCCAAAATCCTGAGATCCATATTGGACGCCCCATTTTACGTATCAAATAGAACAATCCACCACGACCTCTGCATTCCTTTCACTGGGGATTATATCAGACAAAAATACTTTTTTTTATCCTACGCCCGTCTCGTTCATCAGACGTCTCGCTGCCCAATATCTCTCGCATGCTACTTCTCCTGGCTCAATCCCGCCTATCTCTTCCAGTGCCGGGCACTCCATGATATGCCGGGCGTCCATTTCCTCCAGGCTGCAGAGGGGACACGTTGGCGAGTCGACTACTCCTATCCTATACAAATGCTTTTGCAGGTAGTCGTGGCCGGTAATCATCCTGAACAGGGCTACCGACTTTCGCCGTGGGAGAAAAGCAGGGATATGTCCTTCCTCTGTTGCAAGGACCTCCCAGTCTTTCCCAGCGCTCGCCGCTTCCATGGTGCTCCTATTGTAACGTTTTACTGCGGCTACAATCTCCCGTCTGACTGTGTGCAGAGTCCTAGGCGGATTTGGCTGAGCCTTCCTGGCACCTTCTTTGGCTAGCCGGTCCGCTTCTTCATTCCCTCTGACACCACAATGGCTTGGAATCCACTGTAGGTGACAGACTCCGCCATACTCCCGCACTAATTGCAGCGACCGCAGTGTGTCACATATCACCTGCGACCTTACTGAGGGCCGCAGGGTGCCAAGCGCGAGTATGGCGGCCTGGGAGTCTACAAATATGACCACCCGCTCCAACCTTCGTCTCTCCACCTCCCGCACGGCCAGCTGCACAGCAACGATCTCGCCGTCGAAGTTGGATGCCCTAAGACCAACAGGCTCACTGATCTCAAAGATCGCCGAGTAGATTCCGGCTCCCCCATTCTTTATGGCTCCATCGGCAGACCCATCCGTATACACATGCAGCCACTCGCTTGGGGGGTAGCGTTCCTGCACGGTCTGAATAGCGGCTGCTCTCAGTTCAGCTGGTAAGGCGGAACTCTTAGATATGTCTCCGATCAGGTCAAGATCGTACGAGAAGGGAGGGTAGTTGGAATCTTGTGGGAAAGGCTCTGGGATTCCCAAGTCCAGGTTCAGCTCTCGTGCCTTGTTTCCGACTACGCAGGAAAAGTTGAGCTGGGACACGAGACGGGCTTGAGGGGGGGTGTAGTACCTCCAGTAGGGAACACCAGTTCTCTTCAGCTTCTCACTCAACATCATAGCTGCAGCGTCCACCCTAACATTGATCGCTTCAATTCCAGTCTGAGCTCGCATTGCTTCTATGGGGGTTGACTTTGCCGCCCCGGTTATACTTCTCAGTGCTACATTCTGGGCCAATTCAAGTTTCTCCCGAGCAGTTGCTGATGCCGTGACTGTTGTCTTGCAGCCGTACATGATTGCAGGTCTCACGTACGTGGTGTAAGTCATCTTGAGAAGGTCTTGTGACGCACCCCAAGTGGCACCTGCAACACGGTTCAGTAGCTTCATTCTCGATCTCCCTTTTTCGACAGCCTGCTGTATGTGTGCATTCCACGTCAGCTGATTATCCAGCTTCACTCCCAAGTATATGGCTGAGTCTGTTTTCACCAGTTCTGTGCCTAAATACTTTATGCAAACTGGGTCGGGCTTCTTTGAGAGCGAGAATAGCTGGTATTCTGTTTTGGTGGGGTTAACAACCATACAGTTCTCATTTGACCATTCAGCCAGAGTGGCCAAGGAGCCGTTTATGCAGGTTTCTATCGCTGGGATTGATGAGCTGGTTGCCCACATAAGGAGGTCATCAGCATACAGGAGTGCACTTGTTCCAGGGGACTTTCGCTCGATCGTAGTTACCAGGTCATCAATCATAATGTTAAACAGAGTGGGGCTCAAAACCGATCCCTGTGGGACACCCTGCTTGGTCTGCCTGTAGCCCGACAGACCCTGCCCATACCTGACTCTGATAAATCGCTGAGATAGGAAGCTCCTGATGTAATTGAACAAGTTTCCGTTGATTCCCCATTGCGCTATTTTTGAAAGCAGCCCTTTTCTCCATACCCTCTCAAAGGCTGTGCTAAAGTCAACGAGAACTGCCAATGTCGACTGATGATGCTGATAGCCGTCCTTAATGGACTGGGTAAACTGAACTATGTGGTCCATTGTGCTACGCCCTCTGCGAAATCTGGCCTGGTTTGGTGACAGCAGCCCTTTGTCATCGACGAAGAACATCAGTCTTTTCAAGGCCATCCTTTCCATCACCTTACTCATCACACACGTGAGTGCAATAGGCCTGAAGCTGGCCACCAGATTAGCAGGTTTTCCTTTCTTGTGAAATGGTATTATCTCAGCCTTTCTCCATTCATCCGGGATGACACCCTCGATCCAGATATCATTCACGAGCCTGAGTGCGACTCTTTTAGCGACTGGTCCCAAATGAACCAGAAATTCTGGCAATATTCCATCGGGACCCGGGCTCTTGCCAGTTTTTGTTTCCCTAAGTGCACATTCAAACTCGTTTAATGTAAAGGGGCTATTGAAAAGTTCATGCACACCCCCCTCCAGACATGATGGACCTGGCTGTGAGGGTACTGAGTTCGATACTTTGGGAGGAGCGTAACTGCTCACAGCCGCGTAGTGTTTGCAGAAACTCGCAGCCACAGTTTTATCATCAGTGATCTCTTTGCCTCGCACCAACATAGGGTTCTTGGGGTGGGAGATTTCCCCATTCAATCTGGACAGAAACTGGTGCACTCTGGCACCATCCCTTCTATAATCCAACCCCACAAGGAACGAGGAATAACAGCTTCTTTTGGCTTCATTAATTGCCTCTGTGAGCTCCTTGGTTTTGCCACTCAGGACTGCCAGCGCCTCGGGATTCCCACCCTCCGCAGCAGCCCTAGCTCTGCATTTCTCTCGCCTCAGTTGTTTCAAATGTGGTGCCCAGAAAGGCTTGTATCTTTTTCTTGCACCACGGGGGATATGCTTCAACGCCAGTTCGAGGACTTTTGATCGAAAGATTTTCCAGCGCTTATCAATACTCCCACCGAATTCAACTGTTGCAAGTGTGTCATTAGATTCCTCCTTGTACTTCTTCCAGTCCGCCTTTTTCAGGTTCCATCTTGGCCACAGTACTGGTCGTGCCTCTCGCAAGCCAGAGCTCACCTCCAAATGCAGGACCTTATGTCCTGCTCCTCCAGGCGCGTCGACCAGCCTGTGAGAGATCAAAGGGGCGAGTCGGATATGGGCGATAACCAAATCAGGATGAGAGAGTCCTCCGGAGTATGACAGAAATGTGGGGGCAGCGGAATTGTTGTCAATGAAATCCGCTGGATTGGAATCAATGAAATCCTCCATTATGTTGCCCGTGGCATCATTAGTTGCATATCCCCAACGTTTCGAGTGTGCATTAAAGTCCCCCATCACAACGCTTGATCCATCCCAGATGGCCTCCAGCCATGCGAGGTCAGGCCTATTTCTCGGGGGATTATACATGAAGAAGAAGCGGCCGTGAGATTTCTTGTGCCATAGTTGCAGCTCCAAAGCCTCCAGACGATCTGATGCCATCATTTCCTTCTTTATAGTCATTTTTGATGTCATTGTGCTCCTCACTCCTACTAGGATCCCAGAAGCGATTTGCCTGGCTCTTGGCAAACTACAAAAATACAAAACTCTAGACAAAAATACAAAAAATTCCATGCGTCCCTGTCAAACCACCCCAATCCCCTTGTACAAAAGCTTTCCTCCACAACCAACCCCATTTCCTCCATCCGTCGGCTGAAACGTCGCTGGCCACGTGATTGGTATGCCAGCAGTGACTGACGTCCCACATGATAATTTTGTACAGTGCTAGTTTTTCATTTTGGTTTATTATTTTCAATAATGAACCATTGGAATCGAGCATGAAAAAAAAATTCTAGCCCCCCTCAAAATTTGATGGTTTACGTTCCAAGGTATGTAGAATCCAAAACTACAATAAAAAAATTTCTGTCTGTCCGCCGTACGTCGTACGACGTACTGGCCACTTTTCTTGGTTACCATGAAACAAAACTGATGAAATTCGGGTAATAGGTTCCGTTCGGGGTCCTCGAAGCTCGACGTTACTGTCAGTCATCTCTAAGGGGTTCAAAATAGGGGTTGAAATTTTCAGAACGCCGTAGCTCGAAAACTTTCGATAGAAGGGTATGGTTTTTTTACGTTATTAAATTTGTCTTGAGCTAAACAATTTTTACCACCCGGAGCATTGTACGTCCAGCCGTTCGTGTGCACCAAAAAGCTTCGTCAACACGATTGTGAATCAAACGGTATAAATCCGGCCCGGATATCATCACTAGGGAGCATCTGATTATAATCAAGGATGGCTGCATGCAGTCGAGTTGGTTGTTCTGCGATATTATTTCATTTTATAAGTGATGGACTATTGGATTTTGTTGGTAGGTAATTGTGAAACTTGAACAACCGTTGAAGTATTATTGATGGGTAAATTATTACACACTGCTAAATTATTACACAACGGCAAATTATTACGGTAAATTATTACACAACGGTAAATTATTACACAACGGTTCATCTACCAAGAAGGGGCTGGAATTTGTTGATCGGTACTTTTGCAACTTGAACAAACGTTGAAGTATTGTTGATGGGTAAATTATTACACAACGGTAAATTATTACATAACGGTAAATTATTTCACAATGGTAAATTATTACACCACGGTAAATTATTACACAACGGCAAATTATTACGGTAAATTATTACACAACGGTGAATTAACACAACGGTTCATCTGCCAAGAAGAGGCTGGAATTTGTTGATCGGTACTTTTGCAACTTGAACAAACGTTGAAGTATTGTTGATGGGTAAATTATTACACAACGGTAAATTATTACATAACGGTAAATTATTTCACAATGGTAAATTATTACACCACGGTAAATTATTACGCAACGGTTCATCAACCAAGAAGGGGCTGGATTTTGTTGATCTACTTTTGCAACTTGAACAACCGTTGAAGTATTATTGATGGGCAAGTTATTACACAACGGTTCATTATACTTGACCACGAAGGTAGGTATTGACCACAGAAAACAGTGATCTATGCAGAAGGGGCATCTATTTCTCTCCACATCAACAATTTTTTTTCAGAACTTCATTATTTGCGTTTCTTTTTGCCGTTTTAGTTACTGCTTGTCATCGACAGACTTATTTTAGCAACATTTAACTCGTGATTTAGATAGGTACCTAGTAAAGAGTACGGGGTTAGGTACTAACTTACGGAGGGTCTGCGATCTACATAATATGTATAGAATAGTACATATTATATATTATATAGACGGGTTATCTATACAGAGAGCTGTGATCTGTAACAGGAGGGTATTCTGTACAAAATAATAAACCTTTGTGCAGGGATTTGCAGCGTTTTCTATTAACTTCAGCATCATCACGCCACTGAAGTGGTACTGATTGGCACCTTCTTCACTCCAGCCAACACGTCACAATCATCTGCTTGTAATTTGCTTGTGTAAATTGTTGTAGATCACAAATAAAAAGTTTAAAAAAATAAGGTAGGTGTAAATTTGCATTATTTTAGCGCAGTCTTACTTCTAAAGTCAATGCCTCGATCCCAAAATCTCAGTGAATGAGTTTTATCTCGATTCAGGACCAAGCAGTTGGACCACCCGAGCGATAATTTAAATTCCCAAACATCTTCAACAGGACGTTTCATTAAGTACCTAATTCAGTGGAAGCAATCTGTGCGATCGGGGTATCATTAAATACCCGTTTAGTAGCTACGCCATTTTTCGGCGAATGAAAATTATCGTACGACGGAAAGCAGTTTGAACAATGGGTGCGCGGCAGGCGAGCGAAAAACGAAAAAAAGCCCTTGTGCAATTCATCCGTTCGCTCCATGATAAAATGAACGCCAACCCAAGTTTTATGAAGGTTTGACATTTGAGGCCCGTCCGCCTCGATATTCATTTCGGGCGATTAGGGCTGAGCTATTTCAGTTTTTGATTTATACGGCAATTCTGTCACGTGATGTTACCTTGGTTAAACGGTTGAGGTCATATTTCACTTCTTCCCCAAATACCGTCAAGGAATGGCCGGAGAGGGGGTAATGCTCCCATCGCCCCGCCTCCTTTTCCCTCATCCGCCGCGTATTTCACCCAAGTTCGGAGCTTGTTCTTCAAGCTTTGGATACCTATGGACTTTCGGGAGCCATTTGCCGAGGTCATAAGAAAACACGGCAGTTAAGTAGCGGACGTCAAAGGTAAATCTAAGAGCTCATACTGAGAGCTCAGTGTTTCAAAGTTTACCTCAAGCCGCTTCTTTGCTGAGTCTCTTGAGACGTGAGGTGGGCTCCTTAGTCCGAGGATCGTATTTCACTTTTCTTCTTCCGTTTCTTGGCTACCTTCCGTGCGCTGTTTATCGTCTTTGGTCAACTTCATCAAGTTTTCTTCCGAAATCATAGGAAAACGCTGCAAAGTCCTTGTCACTTGGGTTTATTATTCTATCGGACATACCTACAGAAATGTTGCTGTTCTTTTTTTTTTCTTACATCATTGAACATTGATAGTGCCATTTAATTGTCTTGATTCACCTGCAAATACTATTGCTAGTGTTATTATACAAATTTATGGTGATTTCAGACAATTTTCCAGATCATTGACTCATAAAAATGAATTTCGGGAGCTTAACCTTCGTTACAACGTCAATTCTTCACTCTTTGGTCAAAATCAACTTCATATTCGGTCTTCTCGCCCTAAAAAATATGGAAAACGATACATCACAAGCTCGTGTTCATAATATCTCAAAAAACCCTCGAAAATCCCTATTTTGGTTTATTATTCTGTGAATAATACACCTATGTGATCGCTCAGCAAAAAAAATTGTATAACACACCCTCAAAATTTTTTCGTTTACGTTTCAAGGTGCGTAGATTCCAAAAATGCAATGTCCGTACGCCGTCCGCCGTACGCCGTCCGGCGCACCGTATCACGTGTACCGGCTTAATTTTCGGCCAAAAAAGTCGTTCTTTCGTACACATGCTCTATTTGGGCCCTAGTTGTGTCTCGAAACTTTTCAGCCCAATCGGAATTTATGCAAGGGTGCTATGAGTGAAAAATGGGTATAAAATAGGTATTTTTTGAGTTTCAGTAACATGAGCTTTTGAGGTACCTATCGGTTTCCATTTTTTTGGGACGAGAAGACCGAAGATGAAGTCGGTTTTGACCACAGAGTGGAAAATTGAGGTTCTAACGAAGGTTCAACTTCCAAAATTCACTTTTTTTATTAGTCAAAAACCTTGGAAAACTGTCTGAAATGACCATCAATTTCTATAATAACACTAGAAAAAGCGTCAACAGGTGAATCAAGACAAATTAATGATCAAAGATAATATGAAAAAAAAGCGTGATTTGTGTTTTTGGGGACCAAAATTGGTGGAAAACATCATAAATAGCCATTTCAATAATTGCACATGGAAGAAACAGTAAATGAACAGCCAGTACTTCTGTAGCTGTGTCCAATAGAATAATAAACTCATGTGACAAGGACTTTGCAGCTTTTTTACATCCACTATTCACACGTAACACCCCTCGGCGAATTTTGATCGGGCGGCCGAGCTTTGGAGCACGGCTAGAACCTCTATTTTCCACTCTTTGGTCAAAATCGACTTTATTTTCGATCTCATCGTCCCAAAAAACATGGAAAACGATCCTTCAAAAGCTCATGTTACTAAATCACTAAAAACACAACAAAAAAAACGCTGCAAAGTCCTTGTCACTTGGGTTTATTATTCTACTGCACATACCTACAGAAATGTTGGCTGTTCATTTATTGTTTCTTTCATGCGTAATAATCGAAATAGCTATTTCTGATGGTTTCCATTAGTTTTGGTTCCTATTTTTACACACATTTTCACTCATAACACCCCTGGGTATATTCCGATCGGGCTGCAAAGTTTCGGGATACAACTAGGGCCCAAATGGAGCATGTGTGCGAAAGAAAGAATTTTTTTGACCGAAAATGAAGCCGGTACACGTGATGCGGTGTACGGCGGACGGAAATTGCATTTTTGGAATCTACGCACCTTGAAACGGAAAAGAAAAAAGTTTGAGGGGGTGTTATAAAATTTTTTTGCTGAGCGAATACATAGACGTGTATTATTCACAGAATAATAAACCAAAACCTACTTCTATACCCATTTTTCACTCATAACACCCTTGGGTATATTCCGATCGGGCTGCAGAGTTCCGGGACACAACTAGGGCCAAATGGAGCATGTGTGCGAAAGAAATAATTTTTAGACCAGAAATGAAGCTGGTATGCATGATACGGCGGACGGACATTGCATTTTTGGAATCTACGCACCTTGAAACGTAAAATAAAAAATTTTGAGGGGTGTTATAAAAATTTTTTGCTGAGCGAACCCATTCACAGAATAATAAACCAAAAACGCGATGACAATACTTGAGAACTCTGCAGCAGTGGCAGTTCGAAATTTCAACTCTTTTCGATCATTTCCGAGTAGTTTTGGAGCATTTTAAGGAGAACACTTTTGCGCGTGCGCATACCGAATTTGTCATTGGATTTTGATGCAATTCACGCGGGACAATTTATTGACATATCAACCGGCAAATACCCTGATAATCGAAGTCCTCTTTTCAACCACAATTTCTCGTCGACGAAGGCGCAGGGAAAACACTTGAAGACATCGAGTCGACGGCGTAGTAGATATTCGTATGGCAGTTGTTCAAACTACCGTCTCTAGTGGATCACGATCACGAAATAGGATGCGCTAGGAAATGAGCGTATGTAGGCTGAAATCGAAGATAAATGAAATGTGTAAATTTGTCGATTTTCAAATTCACTCCAAGCTACCCTCCGTTTCTTGGCTACCTTCTGTGAGCTCTCTGTCGTCTTTGATCAACTTCATCAAGTTTTCTGCCGAAATCATAGGAAAAACCGCGATGACAATACTTCTCTCTACCCCCTCCCCACCACACACACACACGCACACATGCACACACGCACACTCGCACGCACGTACGTGTCCTACGGATCGTTAGGACAGTTGACAGGTCACATTGTTGATTTTTTTTCCACAGGATGTTCCGGTATCGTGAAATACGAGTGGATTTTCAGTCAGTGGCATGCAGCTACTCACCTGATCAGAGAAGACGGGGGTGAATAAAACCCTGTCAGCTCTTCCTCAATCATCCGCTGGTATCCCGAGCGGGTGGGATAATTAGCGTTAAAACCGCCAAAAATAGCTCTTTTCTTGTTTCGTTGTCTTTTCTCTTTTTACCGACTAGGAAAGTAATGTGAAGCCTCGCACCAGATATTTTTTTTTATCCGGAGCCCAAAAACATGAGAAATGATGTCGAACAAGGCAGTTTTCAACATAAATTTGAGTTTAGCTCAGTAACTGACTGGTTTTAGCAGCTCGGGCATAGTTTCATTCGACTCAGCACACAAAAATACATGGAAAATATCAGTAGGATCCATTGCAGAACTTATTTTGACATTTTTTGCGCTAATATGGCAACCTAGCCCACTGTGGGACGTTAGGAAATAATTTAGTATTAAAGATGGTTACTTAATAAATTAGTATTCTTATACCTGATTAGTGTATTGTCATGGATGGATGGTTTATCTGGGTGGAGGTGGCTGACACTAACTTTTCATAGGTTTTTTTCGTTCAAATGATCCTCCATGTCGGAGAAAACTAAGATGAAAAATGGCTGATAAGAGCTCGAGGGAGAAAAGGAGGGGGTTGCCATGGAGATAGTGAACGAGAAGAACAATAGGAGCTGAAAGCCATTCCAACTAGATACCTACTGCTACTACCAATTAGTCGAGCACTCTCTCTCTCTCTCTCTCTCCCCCCCCCCCCCTCTCCAAACTGTTAACGATTTCAGCTATTCATCCGGCCACAGATCCTGGAACCTCTTACAACGTCAAGCTCGCTGGAAGACGGAGCGGAGCACACCAATTAGGGTAACCTGGGGTATTAGGTTGCGGTTTCCACTTTTCTTTCAGTATTGCGTGAGCAATGCCGTGCAACTAATAATCTCAAAATTTCATGAAAATATTGTTTACACGTGTTTCTCATATATTCGACTTGCTCTTTCCAGTGGTGAGGTCAGAACTGGAAAATTCGATCCGGAATGCCCTGATTCCATTGCATCAGGATCTCAGGGATTTTGCAGGCAAAAACAACTCAACTTACCAACCTTGCAGGCGAAACGGCCCAAATTAGATGCCTTTTCATACCTGTAAAAAAACCCGCAAATTCACTGTCAGATACAGGGAGGCCATTTCTCGCAAGCGGATTGTTCGCGCTGGTGTTCCACAAGGGAGCGTGCTGGGCCAGGTTATTATACTTAGTACATATGGCTGGTGATATCCCCACTTCCCCAACGAAGACGTTATGGGAATTGACGAAACTGGACCCCCTAGAACGAAGACGCGAGTTGTCCGACGTTACACGGATTTATAAGCTGGTAAGTAACAGGATTGACTGCCCATATCTTCTCGCCGAACTATGTTTCTTCACTCCCCCGTACGCGACAAGATTGGAGCAGACTTTCTTTATAAGAACAGCGACGACCAACTACCTCAGGAATACCCCGTTGAGCAGGTGCCAGAGGCAGTTCAACAGACTGTCATCATTGGCGAGTGATATGGACTTTCTTGCGCTGGGTGACTGCTCCTTTAAGAGATGGACCAAATTGCTGTTGTGCGCATGAGGCGGCGTTTTTGCATGAAACTTGCGAACTGCATGGTTCTTCTCGTTATCGACTGGATTATGGTCTCTTTTTGTATTTAGTTTATATTATATTTATTAGTTCACTAGCCTGACCGCTCGCTTCGCTCGCTATCCGAGATTCGCTGTACGCAGTATCGTGGAACCAACAAACGACGGAAAAATCCCATAGCCTACCGGGTATTTGTGCCCAATTTTATCAAAATCCGTCAAGCCATTCAGGAGTTGACCATGGTCGACCATATTTCCGCTATGGTCAGGGAATTAAAAATGCGCCTACGTTCAACTTGGGAGGCTACCGGATATTGGTGCCAAATTTGGTCGATATCCGTTGAGCAATTCGGGATTCGACCATGGAGGGGCCCATGGATGCGCTATGGTCGACCGCGGGGGTAGTCCGAAGGGTCGATCGTAGATAGAATTTCACGTAGATTACGAATACGCGATAAAAAATAGGGGTTACCATTTCAATTAACAAAGTTGACCATGGTCGACCATAGTTCCGCTATGGTCAGGGAATTAAAAATGCGACGTTGCACAACTTGGGAGCCTACCGGATATTCGTGCCAAATTTGGTCGATATCCGTCGAGCCGTTTGGCCGTGCATAGAAAGACAGACACACAGACTCACTCACAGAGATCCGTTTTTATAATATAGTAGGGATTATAGTGAAATACTGTGAATTGGCACCTTGCCCGTGTAAATATAAATAAATAAATAAATAAATGACCTCTGCTTAGTTTGCGGATGACACAGCTTTTCTCTGCAGCTCGCCCAGAGGAGAGAGATCAGAGCTCGAGGAACTTGCCTACGACTTGAGCGAATGGGCCACTCGTTTGAAAATGAAACTTAACCCTTAGAAGTCCTGCTATGTAATATTCGCACACCTTCACATCCATAATGAGCCGGAGTTGTGAATCGGTGATGATGTTGTACCTTCTGAATATGTGGTCCTATGCCTGGGACGTTTGACCTTCGATGCCCAACACATTACTTACCAGATGCAGCCATCTTCTCAGAAAACTCAAGTCGATTCTAGGAACGCAATTCCCGCTACCACTCGACATTAATAGGACCTATTATTGATAGAACCAATTCTGGAGTATGAGTGGGGTCGTCCACTGGAAGCGTACTCGAGCGGCGCGGCGCTTTGCGCTACACAAGCGGCAACGAGCGACACGCGCTACAGATCCAACTACATTGAGTTATATGGGGTATCGTCCACTGGAAGCGTGTTCGAGCGGGCGGCTACGGGCGTACACCAGCGGCAACGCGCTACGAGCGGCAGATCCAAAAAAAGTTGGATCTGACGCTCGTACCTGCTCGTAGCTCCTTCAATACCATTGTTGTCCCTACTTTCCTACCAGTTTTGGTAGGAATTCCACGTAAATAAACATCGGAATCGCTAACGGACGGTTCATCGGAACACCTACCTACGATTTCACTCCGTATCACTGGTCGTTTCGAGTCAGTTCACGCGCAGGCCCCGTTTTGAGTAGGTAGGTGAAAATTACTCTCTGGGCAGAAAATGGATCATAGCACTAATAAAACGGATAATAATCGAAAATTTTGTTAGGGTCAGCCTCAAGTTAATGGTGAAGGTGGTGAAACTCCCCGAAAGATTCCGTTTTGGAAAGGAATTGGTCCGCCCAACATGCACTTTGATCTAACATCCGTCTTCGCAAATGGTTGCTGCTTTCAAGGAAATAAAATTCCTCTGGGTCCATGACGAATTAAAAGGAACAGTCCCCAATTTTCTCGAATACACTTGAAAAACAAACTGAAGCCCGACGCGCGAAGGCGCTTGCAGTGGACGACCCCTGTCGCTCGTAGCCGCTTGCTAGGTTGCCGCTTGTGTCGCGTGTAGCGCCGCGCCGCGTAAATACGCTTCCAGTGGACGACACCCTGACAGTCAAGGGCGGAGCTTCTAACTCACAGGTGAAACGACTGCGAAGTTTTCAAAACCGCGTCTTGACTCTCATCACTGTTGCACCATTGTATATCAGGTACGCCAACTTCCATAAGGACGTTGAAATCCCCACCATACAGGAAGAGCTGCAGACCTCGAACTCTCGTTTTCATCTCAGACTCCACAATCACCCAAACCCACTAGCAGCTGGCATAGTTGAATCTGTCCCACCCGACCGTCCTCATCGCAGATTGAGACGAAAACGCCACACTGATCTTCTCACTGTACAACCCAAAACGACAATTCATAGCATCCTGACCCCATCAAACAGATGAATATAATATTTATTCACTGACAATTGTTATCATCAGACAGATAGACTACACTACACTATCGATTTGTTAAATTATCAATATAAATAAATTATAATGCGAGAAAGTCACTGGACATACACTCCCAATAATGTGTCATGCACATGTCATATTTATGTAATTGTATTTGCACAAATGTAATGCTGCCAATCAAGCACTAAAATTATCATGAAATTTAAAAAAAAGTGCCATGTTAAGGCAATTGATTTATTTTATCCTGGTCGTTATTTTAGAAGTCCTTCACCTATAGAAGTCTGACCTAGTATTATAGCTATAAAGTTAGATAAAACCTGTTTACTATGATGTTCCCTACGAGTGTCTTGTGACGTGTGGTGATTTGTATCGATACGCCGCGCCGTGACACCTGTGAATATCGGACTCCAAAACTTCAGTCAGTGGGAGCTCCACAGGAGGGGACTCCTGACGTCGCCCTACGATATCGATGAGCTTTTGGTTTATTATTTTCAAAAATGAACCTTTGGAATCGAGCATGAAAAAAATGCTAACCCCCCTCAAAATTTTATGGTTTACGTTTCAAGTTATGTAGAATCCGAAAATGCAATAAAAATTTTCTGTCCGTCCGCCGTACGCCGTACTTAGCACTTTTCTTAGTTACCATGAACAAAAACTGACGAAATTTGGTTTATAGGTCCCGTTCGGGGCCTAGTTGGTCCGCGAAGCTCGGCGCTACTGTCATTTATCTCTAAGGGGTTAAAAATAGGGGTTCAAACTTCCAGAACGCCGTAGCTCAAAAACTTTCAGTAGAAGGGTATGGTGTTTTTTTTCGTTTTTAAATTGATCTTGAACTAAAGAATTTTTTGAGACCACCCGGTGCATTGTACGACCAGCCGTTCGTGTGCACCGAAAAGCTTCGTCAACACGATCGTGAATCAAACGGTATAAATCCGGCCCAGATATCATCACTAGGGAGCACCTGATTATAAACATGGATGGCTGTATGAAGTCGAGTTGGTTGTTCTGTGATATTATTTCATTTGAAAAATGATGGCTCTTTTGGATTTTGTTGATAGATACTTTTGCAACTTGAAGAGACGGTGAAGTATTATTGACCGGTAAATTATTAGACTATGTTGAATTATTACACAACGGTAAATTATTACACAACGGTAAATTATTAGACAATGGTAAATTATTACACAACGGTTCATTATACCATCTACGTAGAAGGGGCTGGATATTGTTGATTGTTGATTATGTACTTTTGCAAACCGTTGAAGTATTATTGATGGGCAAAATATTACACAACGGTAAATTATTACACAACTGTTTATTTTGAATAACTACAAATAGTTAATGATTGAATTATTGAATCCCGCGCATTTGTAGGAAACTTTAATTCCGGAGCCGGCTCTAGTAGGTACTCGATTCAGGTTTTTTTTGGGGGGGGGGGGGGGGGATTGACCACAGAAAACAGTGATCTACAAAGAAGGGGCATCCATACAGGAAAATAATAAACCTTTGTGTAATAATTTGCAGCGTGTTTTCAAATGAAAGAGCTGGTGGGTCCCATAATAGTTTTATAAGTAGAAAAGTATTACTGGGCCTGTACTAGGCCAGTGTTACTATTAGCCTGCCGAAGACTGTGGCTGCCCCAGCAGTGATGGTACATCAGTACTTGATAGATTGAGGCGCATTACTGGTCTTGCATCAAGTCAGTAGTGGGTCAGTATTGGCGTTGGCATAGAGAAGTGTCGGTAGTATTAAATAAACTTATTTGAAAAAACCTACTTCGAAAAACGCGCTAAAAGTATAAAATATTTCACCCCCTCCAACCTTCACTACCTTTTCTTGACTTTTTTTTTAAATCTTTTGATCGCACTAAAAATCAAAAAATGAAGCTTAAAAAATGCTTCAGAAAAGGTGTACCTATAAAACTAAAAATTAAAAAATAATTTTTATGCTCAACAAACGTACCTACCTAATTTATTCAAAGCCACTGCAACACAATTTTTGAAGACGGTGCCAAATTTTAACTAAAAACCCCACACAGCCTTCATATTGTACCTACCCCTTGGGTTTTTTGGTTTTCGTATATTTTATTTGGAATTTGGCGCCCTCTTCAAAAATGTTGTTGCACTGGCTTTGGATAAATTAGGTACGTTTGTTGAGTATAAACATTATTTTACTTCTTAGTTTTATACACCTTTTTTTGAAGTCGGTTTTTTTCTGTCGATCATTTTTGTTGCCTTTAACATTTTCTTTTTATTCGAAAGAGCGCCTGCTTTTTCAGGCTTCCCTTCTGGTTTGGATCACCAGAGCTCTGTTTGCCGAATTTTGGGTTTCTTCGTGTTTTGGTACCAAGAAGAGGCCGTTCATCTCCAACCCGTCGTCATTTATACTTGCAGTACATCATAGTCCAACTGAAACGTTCGTAAACGCGACAGGACTTGCACTACGATTACACGTAGTAGATGGGAATATTGAAGTTGAGTTAAATAAATATCAACGTCGGTGTGACGTCCTAGTTTTGTACGATGCAGGTAAATATTTATGTAGTTGGTATGACGTTGCAATGTGTCACAAAAATATGTAGTTGAGTGTGAAACGTCACACGCCGTGCAAAAGTGTCGAAATAATTGTTTGTACACAATTGATCATTTAGTTTTGAGGGCCTGAGATGAGGTCGTACTTATTTATGGGTCATCCAAGTGTTTCTGAGTTGATTCTGAATCGCAAGAATCGATCGTTAGATCTTTGATTCAGTCCTATCTCTTGCTCTTCACTCCCCCCTAAAGCTATTACTTGTAGATGGGCTGTTGATTGATTTTCAATTTGTAAAACAAATTGATTTTCTTTTTAATTTTGAAGGATGTACGTTATTACTTGGTGATACGTACATATGTACATCACATGTACGTAGATACGTCGTAGAACCGTCGTTTTCATCTACAATGCTATTTCGTATTCACATTCGTTCCAGTCGAAGTAGGGTGGAATTCCTAATGACACCTCTCGTTAGAATCCGAAAGTGACATTGTACGATTCTTAATTTTTTATGAGAATAGAATTTATTTCGATAACTTTGCTTGTGAAGTCCTCAAAAGGACAATCTAAAATGACCCCGTGATTTGGCAGTATGTAATACCCCAAAATGAAAAATGATGTTCTTAGGTGAAATTACACGCGCAGTGCGCACACTAAGAACAACTTGAAAAAATACAATTATGGTTTTTTTCCCCCACAAAATATTGAGTAGAATCCAAATCTACAATGAAAAAAGAGGGGTTTACGAAAAAAATAACAGCGCAAATCCTCACAGCGCACGATTTTCGATTCTACACAAAAGGGGGTTTCGTTTTGAGACATTTTGTAATTTTCCTCTTCTCACTTGTGAGGCAGAAATGAGGAGTACCCACGACTGCGTATTACTTTCCCATTTTCAAATTAAAGTAAATGCCATTGTAAGAATTTTGAGACTGACCGCACTCTCCTACGATGAATAGTTATTTTCTATGAGATTTCAAAGTTTCGGCAACTAGTGACGTCATTGCATCCCTCCAGTCAGGTCGGGACCCCCTTGCCCAGTGTGACGTCACTCGTTGCCAAAAATTTGAAAGGTCATAGAAAAACCACAGTCATGCAGCATGGCTATAAGAGCGAATTTTCGAAGAAATAACTGATTTTATGTGAAACTGTTTCATCTCAAGAAATAGGTACCTAACCACGTTCCTTCATCTTCAAAGTGCTCCAGTTTGAGAACGGAATTAGATATCGCAATTCTGATTTCACCATCGTGTTCAGCGTACAAAAACCTTTAAAATGAGGTGCCACTTGTCAGACTGTTTCATTTTGGGAATTCATGGGTAATTTCCCCCCCTAAAACTCCCCAAAACTCCCCCTTAGAGTGACCCGATTCTGCCCATCTACGAACTTAGCCTGTCGATTGCCAAGACAGATTTTTCGTGCAAATTTGAACTTTTTATCTCAATTCATTCGAGAGTTATCGTCTGGAATGACACATACATATATATATATATATATATATATATATATATATATATATACATACATATAATTTTTGGTGTCTTTCGGCAGTGAATTCAGGATGGTCTGAAACGGATTCTGGTATAAAAATCTTTCGGAAATTCGAGTTTTAAAAATTTTGGACCGAGAACAATAGCTTCCTTTTCTTCGAAAATTCGCTAAAAGGAGTATTCATCGTAGGAGAGTGCGGCTGGCCTCAAAACTCTAAGAATGGAATCTACTTGCATTTAAAAATATACAACGCTGCAAATTCCTTCTCTCATGGGTTTAATATTCTACTGGACATACCTACAGAAATGTTGGCTGCTCATTTCTTGTTTCTTTCACGTGCAATAATTGAAATAGTTATTTGATGGTTTCCACCAATTACGGCCCCCAAAAACAAAAATTAGGCTCGGTTTTTTTTTCAGATAACCTTTGATCATTGATAGTACCATTTAACTGTCTCGATTCACCTCCTAATTCTACTTCTAGTGTTACTATAAAAATTCATGGTGATTTTAGACAATTTCTCAGGTTTTTGGCTCATAAAAAATGAATTTCGGGAGCTTGACCTTCGTTACAACCTCAATTATTCACTCTTCGGTCAGAATCAACTTAATATTTAGTCTTCTCGCCCTAAAAAACATGAAAACGATACCTCACAAGCTCATGTTCACTAAAACCTCAAAAATGCCTCGAAAACCCCTATTTTCACAGCCATTTTTCTCCCATAACACCCCTGGGTGTATGCCGATCGGGCTGCAAAGTTTCGGGACACAATTAGGGCCCAAACGCATGTGTGCGAAAGAACGAATTTTTTAGACCGAAAATGAAAAAGAATAGAAAAGAATAGAAGACCGAAAATTGAAATGTAAAAGAAAAAATTTTGAGGGGGCTTTATAAAAATATTTTGCTGAGCGAATACATAGGTGTATTATTCACTGAATAATAAATCAAAAGAAGTCGTGGGTACTGCTCATTGGTGTTAATGTGGGAGAAATTGCAATTTTTTCGTCTTAGATGGGACACCTTGTACAGTAGGAATCTCAAGAATTACTCGTAGCTTCTCAAATATTATTGCATGTCTACTTTGGTCCTCCCATCACTTCCATAATCAATGTAGGTAGGTTACTTATATAACACACAGGGTGAGCAAAATTTAAGGCAAAAGTTTCGGATGGTAAACCCCTTAATGTTTTGCACAAATCTGAATATGACATTTTTGAGCACTTGCTCATGCGCAAAACGTGCGCAATGCACTAATTTTTTTTGCGCGCGAGAACCCCCCCCCCACATGTTTTATTGCAGATTCAGATTCTACGGAAAATTTCAAGAAAAATCACCCATCACTCGCATTTTTGAGTGCGCAAATTCGCACATGATGTGCGCGAAACGCAGAGAACTGAGTTTTGTGGGTATGATAAAACGCCAATTATAATAAATGATTTTTATGATTTTTCCAACCCTGAATAACGTGCGCGTTTATGAGTTTCAGCGCTGTCGAAAACGCTTAACCCGAAAAATTAACATCGCCACTTTATTAAAGGTGAAGAAGCGCATTAAAATCAAGTACTACAACCACAGATCTCCGTTTCCTGCGTGTAGCGCACAATTTGCGCCTATGTGCGCACGTTTGCGATCTCAATAGTACGAATGACGGTTCATTATTTCATGAAATTTCACGTGGAATCCGAATTTGCAATCAAAATGAGGGGTTTTAGTTTGAAAAAACAAAGTTAGTGTGCAGTGCGCACGTTTTGCGCACGAGCAAGTGTGCAAATTGTCATATTCAGATTCTACGCCAAAATTAAGTGGGGTTGCCGTTTGAAACTTGTTCAACCCCCCCCCCCCCCACCGCTACCCCTTTTAAGTATGATGTTTCGGTGGGCCTTAAATTTTGAATCACCCTGTATAACACTACAATTTTGTTAACATCTAGGAAACAATTCAGAACGGTCGAAAACGGATTCGCGTCTTGAAATTTCCCATAATTCATGTACCAAGCATTTTGGATCCGTTGTCAGTTCGCTAAAAACATGGGAAGAACGTCTCACGTGTGATTTTCGTTATCATGAACAAGGGATACCTACGTGGTATCCAGCGGCCTTTAGGTCGTGCATACGGTGATGGCGGAAGGGGGGGGGGGGAGTAGAGTACATCCAATAATAGTGGGCCTCTCGAGAGTATAATTATGATCGGATCACTGTCGAAGGCTCGTAGAATTAGCCATCCTAATTCATCCGGGGCCCCATCTGTTGCTTCTACACTATCACGCGATTCTATCAATCAACATCGCCTTTTATCGGGACAACCGATCATTGTTTTTATTGATTTTAACATCTTCGAAATATAGCGGGATTGAAGGGTGATGGCGGTGGAGGGGTGGTAGTGGAGGGGGGGGGGCTACGTAACAGATAACCGGAGTTGATACTTCGATGGTTCATCCTCTCCCAGGATGCCGATAAGTCAGGTTTCCCCGTCAGATGGGCTGTTCTCGGTAATAAATTTATTTAAAAAAAAAAAAAAAAAAATTGATTTCAATCTCTCAACACCGGAAATCGTTATGACGAAACTCGGCTGTGAGATGTTCGAGGCCGTTCGAAGTGTTGGACCGAACCAAACAGTCGGTTCTGATGAAGATTCGACGAGTGATACCGAAGAGCGTTCGAGAGTGGCGCAGGGGGATTCGGGCCCCCCGAAGCCGTGAGGACTTAACGAGAGCTGCTGTTATGCAAAAACCTCTCAGCGGCTCAAAGCTCAAACTGGCAGCGATTCACGCGGGATTTTGTGTCAATCGGTGCCCCGAATCTGTTGTCAGTATGTCCTCTCTGAAAAGGTAAGGTACCTACCTAATAAATAATGTTGAGCGATTTCAAGTATAAAGCACAACAACAAAAAAATCGTTGATGGGGAATTTCCTTCAATTTTGTTTGAAAAAAATCTGTTCATTATATCCTCCTGGAAAAAGTGTTGTCTTAAGCCCTTTTTCAAAAACTCTGCAAAGTCCTTGTCACATGCATTTATTATTCTCGAGTGAATACGGCCCCCCTATTGGGGCCTCAGTGATGAGACCTGCAAAGAAATTTGACGGTTTTAAACTCGAATATTAAGTTGATATTTCTGACAAATATTCGATCAGTGAATTAATTGTCTTGATTCACCTGTTAATACCACTTCCTGTATTATACTTATTTCTGGTGAATGCAGCCGTTTACACACGTTTTTGACCCATAAATATTGAATTCTGGTAGTTAAAACTTCGTTAGAACCTCAAACCTTCACTCAGTGGTCATAATGAACTTCATATTTGGTCTCCTCGCCCGAGGAAACATGGAGAACATTACCTCACAAACCCAAGTTCACTAAAACCTCCTGAGGGCGAGAAGACCGAATATGAAGTTGATTTTGACCAAAGAGTGAAGAATTGAGGTTGTAACGAAGGTTCAGCTTCCAAAATTCATTTTTTATGACTCAAAAACCTGGGAAATTGTCTGAAATCACCATGAACTTGTATAATAACACTAGACGTAGTATCAACAGGTGAATCAAGATAATTAAATGGCACTATCAATGATCAAAGGTAATTTGTAAAAAATAGGAGCCTAATTCGCGTTTTTGGGGTCAAAATTGGTTGAAAACATCCAAAATAGGTCATTCCAATTATTGCACATGAAAGAAACAATAAATGAACAGCCAACATTCTGTATTTATGTCCAGTAGAATAATAAACCCATGTGACAAGGACTTTGCAGCGTTTTTGAAATCTACATCAAGGTGTGTGGAAATGTAAAAGAAAAAAAAAATTTAAGGGAGCGTTAAAAAAAAAAAACTTCCAAACCGAATAGGTGGGTGTACCTATTATTCAGAGAATAATAAACCAAAATAAGAGGTATTTTTTAAATGAGGTAGATTAAAAGTAAAAATGCTGCAAGAAGTGACGTATCAGGTCTACTGACATCTGTCTGGCTATTTGCCCCAAGGAGGCAGAGCGAAACTTTGGAGGCGAAGGTTCTCAATGCTGCCAACAACCCAACATTAGAAATGGCAAAATTTCTGGCAGCCTTCAAGAACCTTCGCACCTTTGACTTTTCGTGAACCTCTCATCGGTTTGATTCTGAGGACTTTAAAAAAATGTATTTGTAATTTTGCGGTTCCATCGATCCATCCATTGCGGTTCCTCACATCGTTTAAAGCGATGCACTAGCGCTCTAAGCGGGGTTTGAGTTGAACTATTCAGCAATATTTACCTCGTACGTCATTTCTAGCGGGAACTCGGAAACTAAAATTTTACACTCGCTTTCTGCCTAGACTTTCCGACGAACACCTCATTATGTGGTCAGCAGGTATTAATTTCCGTTGCTGAACAGAATTTGGCCCAAAAAAATACGCTGAAAATTATTTCACAAAGGTTTATTATTTACCTGTATAGATGCCCCTTCTGCGTAGATCACTGTTTTCTGCTTCAATACCCTCGAGGTCCCCCCAGGAACACCCTAAATCGAGTACTGGAGCCGGCCCCGGAATTAAAGTATCCAACAAATTCGCTGGATTCAGTAATTCAATCATTAATTATTTGTGGTTATTCATGAAGCATAAGGAAAATAATAAACCGTTGTGTAATAATTTACCTGCTTAGATGCCCCTTCTACGTAGATACGATAATAAACCGTTTTGTAATAATTTACCGTTGCGTAATTATTTACCGCTGTGTAATAATTTGCCCATCAATAATACTTCAACTATTGTTCAAGTTGCAAAAGTACATATCAACAAAATCCAGCCCCTTCTACTTAGATGATACAATGAACCGTTTTGTAATGATTTACTGTTGCGTAATTATTTATCGTTGTGTAATAATTTGCCCATCAATAATACTTCACCGTTTCTTCAAGTTGCTATCAACAAAATCCAAAACAGCCTTCATTTTTAAAATGGAATAATATCGCGGAACAACCAACTCGACTTCATACAGCCGTCCGTGATTATAATCAGGTGCTCACTAGTGATGATATTTGGGCTGAATGTATACAATTTGATTCACCCTCCTGTTGATGAAGCCTGTCGGTGCAAACTTGGGGGCCTTACTGCGAAGGAACGGCTGGACGTAATGCTCCGTGTGGTCTAAAAAAACTCGTAACTTCAAGAACTATTTAAGACCGTAAAAAGATTCACGTAAAAAAAAAGGTATAGGCGTCCTGAAAATTTTCCACCATTTTTCACCCCTCAGAGATTACTGTCAGTAACGCCGAGCTTCGAGGACCAACTAGACCCCGAACGGAACCTATAAACCGAATTTCGTCAATTTTGGCTCATGGTAACTAAGAAAAGTGCTAAGTTACAGCATACGGCGTACGGCAGACGGACAGAAATTGTTGATATTGCATTTTCGGAATCTACATACCTTGAAACGTAAACCATCAAATTTTGAGGGGGGGGGGGGGGGGGGTAAACACTTTTTTTCATGCTCGGATCCAAAGGTTCATTATTGAAAATAATAAACCAAAAAAAAAACCAGTCATGCAGCATGACTTAATGAGCGAATTTTCAAAGAAATATTCGAATTAATGGCTATGGTTTTGAATAAAGGAAAACTTCTTCCTCCTACTGTTAGTACCTAAATTGAATAATTTGAAATAGATTTTTTCTTTCGTCTTCCTTCTAGTAATACGTGGGCCGGTACTTGTCTATCTATGAAGGTATCATAACAATTATATGTCAAATGGGAAATTCAAGGAGTTGTACTAATCGTTTGCCTCCCCCTTTTTTGCTTCGAACTCTCGTCTTCAATTAATACTTCTCACATTTTTCAATCTGACCACTCTAAGGGGGTGGGGGGGGGGGGGGGTAAGAGTTTAAAGATTATCCTAGTTTTGGGTAATTTTTGCGCACTTTAAATGCTCTAATTTAAGAACGGATTTAGATATCTAAAATCCGATTTCACCATCGTGTTCAGCGTGCAAAAACCTTTAAAATGAGGGGTCACTTGTTAGAAAATAACATTTTGGGGATTTTTGGGTAATTTTTGCGCACTTTAAATGCGCCAAAACCCTTCTTAGAGTAGGCCAATTTCGCCCATCTTCGAACTTAGCCTTTCGATTGCCAAGATAGATTTTTTGTGCAAATTTGAGCTGTTTATCTCAATTCTATCGAGAGTTATCGTCTGGAGTGACACATATATAAATATATATATACATATAAAAAAGTGTTAAATTTCAGGAATCGTTTTAGAATGGTCTGAAACGGATTTCTATGAAGAAAATTTCCAAAAATTTATATTATTTAAATTTCGAAGCCATTGCAATAGCTTCATTTTCTTTGAAAATTCGCTAAAAAAGAAGGACATGTAACCCACGAAAATTGCCCATTGCCGAATGTAACTGAGGCTTTTACTCCGTCTCCAGCGACATTTGCGGGTGGGTATATAATTTATATATGTATTGTAATAATAAGGAATCTATTTTTGGGGTTAACAATTACCTACGAAATCCCTCTTTTTAGCGAATTTTCGAAGAAAAGGAAGCTATTGTTCTCGGTCCAAAATTTTTAAAACTCGAATTTCCGAAAGATTTTTATACCAAAATCCGTTTCAGACCATCCTGAATTCACTGCCGAAAGACACCAAAAATTATATGTATATATATATATATATTTATATATATATATTTATATATATATTTATATATATATTTATATATTTATATATTTATATATGTATGTGTCATTCCAGACGATAACTCTCGATAGAATTGAGATAAAAAGTTCAAATTTGCACGAAAAATCTGTCTTGGCAATCGACAGGCTAAGTTCGAAGATGGGCAGAATCGGGTCACTCTAAGGGGGAGTTTTGGGGAATTTTAGGGGGGGGAAATTACCCATAAATTCCCAAAATGAAAAAGTCTGACAAGTGACACCTCATTTTAAAGGTTTTTGTACGCTGAACACGATGGTGAAATCAGAATTGCGATATCTCATTCCATTCTCAAACTGGAGCACTTTGAAGATGAAGGAACGTGGTTATTTCTTGAGATGTTCTTCCTGGTTCGTCTGCTCTAATCTGATAACGGAATGGGATATCGCAATTCTGACTTCACCATCGTGTTCAGCGTTGGAAAATCTACAAACCGAGGTGTTACTCGGCAAAAAATGGAACAAAAAATTGTTACGTATCCAATACCTACTCTTCTGGTATTCAAAACATTTTTGATTTCCCCCTCCCCCTCCTTCCACCCCAAATTTTACTTTGCGTAAAACTACTCCTGTTTTAATTTTGTATGGTATCAAGTTGGGAAAACATTGGCCGAAAATTAATATTCAGAAAATTTTAGGCGGAGGAGGAAGATGCCGAAAACTTCGAAAATTCGCTCTTATAGCCATGCTGCATGACTGTGGTTTTTTTGTATTTTTCCTTCTTCCAACATCAACAACTCATTATCAACACATGAACCTAACTGCCTAGTAACATTTCCAGCAAATTATTCACTGGGTAGTCACCGCACTATCCCCTCGTCCATCTTCTAGCGTCAGCTCTGGCGAGGTATCATTTTCAGCGTTTTTCAGATTGACCGATGTTTGGTAAGCTTTAATTTATTCGCTATTCGGTTACAGTTATACTTTACAACGATTGAAAAGAATAGCAGCTAACTTCGATTCTCTACATGTTCAGCAAATGAAATGCTGCATGCTACTTCATATTTTAGAAAATCTTCTTTTTTTTCTTTTTTGATGGAATTTAGGAATTGTAGGAAGTTGTGTGTCTTGGTTCACCTCAAATCTCTACAATAACCACTCCTGTGTAATATTGAAAGATTTAACCAAATAAACGAAGAGAACAACTGGCTGAGTGACACCTAGGGGAAAGTAGGATAAGGGTCCCTTCCATCAACCGGCATCGCCCCTCAACGGTCATAACGGCCGATTGTGGGCCGGGGACGGGTGGAAAGGGCCCTTTATAAGCAGCCCTTCCACCCCAGCTCGTCATTCGACCGATCACACTCAGATTTGCGACTTCTCTCTCTCCTACCCTTCTCCTGCACTCGCTGTGGGTCATCCGCGGGGTGCTTCCCTCTATGAATACTCGCTGGGGTACATCTGTGTGGCGCCTTCCTCTCTCCTCTAGCACTCGTTGTGGTGACCTCCGCGGGATGCTATAGCAAAATACTCTTAAGGAGCAAATAATACTCGCTGTGGTACATCCGCGATGTATTAGCTTCCCACCCATCCAATCTTACCCTACGGAAGGGAGTACCACATTATGCGTGTTGTAAGCTGCAAGATTCGTGAACATATGACGTTCTCACACAGACGGGCAGACAGACTACTAAATTGGACAACTAAACAAATTTGTTCAGGAAGATCTCAAGTGTAAACCGCTTGTGAAAAATTTGATACTTATTTGAGGGAGAAAAAAAAATGTTCCTCCATTGAAAGTGATCACGAGGCTTCCGCCACCCTGGTAAACTGGAAAGCGATTCCCAACAGTGCCAGTCCTCGAGTCATAGCAAGGCCTCGCTATTCTGGTAGACTCAGAAGCAAAAAATAATGAACGGAACTAAGCGAGAAGGTGAAACGAAAGCATCAGCGTCTCTCTCATTTTTGGTTTATTATTCTGTGAATAATACACCTATGTAATCGCTCAGCAAAAAATTTTTATAACACCCCCTCAAAATTTTTTCTTTTCTGTTTCAAGGTGCGTAGATTCCAAAAATGCAATGTCCGTCCGCCGTACGCCGTATCACGTGTACAGGCTTCATTTTCGGTCTAAAAAAATCGTTCTTTCGCACACATGCTCCATTTGGGTCCTAGTT
Organism: Leptopterna dolabrata; assembly: GCA_954871275.1. Classification (NCBI taxonomy): domain Eukaryota; kingdom Metazoa; phylum Arthropoda; class Insecta; order Hemiptera; family Miridae; genus Leptopterna; species Leptopterna dolabrata. The sequence goes on from OX940974.1 coordinate 17,107,412, forward strand.
GTGTCCCGAAACTTTTCAGCCCGATCGGAATATACCCAGGGGTGTTATGAGTGAAAATGTGTGCAAAAATAGGTACTTTTTGCGTTTTAGAGTACACTGCAAAAAACGCTGCAAAATCCTTGTCACATGGGTTTATTATTCTATTGGATGTAGCTGCAGAGATGGTGGCTGTTCATTTACTGTTTCTCGAAAACACGAATTAGGATCCTATTTTTTTTTAAATTATCTTTGATCATTGATAGTGCCATTTAATTGTCCTGATTCACCTGCTGATACTACTTCTAGTGTTATCATACAAATTTATGGTGATTTCAGATGATTTCCCAGGTTTTTGACTCATAAAAATGAATTTTGGGAGCTGAACTTTCGTTACAACCTCAATTCTTCACTGTTAAAATCAAGTTCATATTCGGTCTTCTCGCTCTAAAAAACATGAAAATCGATAACTCACAACGTTCACTAAAACATTTTTTTTTTAAACCCTGAAACCCCCAATTTTTACACCCATTTTCCCCCCATAACACCCCTGGGTGTGTTCCGATCGGGTGGCCGAGCTTCGGAGCACAACACTAGGACCCAAAGTGTTCCAAAATTTGGACCCCAACTGGTAGTGGAAAACGACGATTTTAAACCACAGTTTAACGTAGATTTAAGGCTGAAACTTCGGTAGAACCTCCATTTTCCACTATTTGGTCAGAATCAACTTCATATTCGGTCTCCTCGTCCTAAAAATCATGGAAGACGATACCTCACAAGCTCAAGTTACTAAAACACCAAAAAATCCTATTTTTACACCAATTTTTCATCCACAACACCCCTGGGTATATTCCGACGGGCTGCAGAGTTGCAGGATATCACTGGGGCCCAAATGCAGCCTTTGTGCGAAAAAACGAATGTATCAGACCGAAAATAAAGTATATATGCATGATACGGCTGGCGGCGGACGGACATAGCATTTTCTGAATCTACAAACCTTGAAACGTAAATGAAAAAAAATTGAGGGGTGTTATAAACATTTTGCTGAGCGAATACACAGGTGTATTATTCACTGAATAATAAACCAGAACAAGTCGAAAATTGGTTGAACCGAAGTGGCCAGGGCTCTGGAACCCGTTTTTGCAAATTTAGAAACACAACGTGGTAGCAGCTTTTGGAACTAGCTAAGTGGGTCTTCCATACAAGTGATGAGGTTGTAGATAGCAGTTACTTGGAGGCAGGTAGCATGCCAAGAAAGTGAAGGGGAATATAGATAATAGGTACCCGTGCAGGGGATGTAGATAACAGATGTACCTAGGATACCACCAGTTAAGTGGAGGTTGCCCATATCATGGCAGTGAAGAGGAGATAGGTATTTGATACCATTGATGAGGTTGTAGATAGCGTACCTACGAGTCCAGTTAAGTGGAGGCAGGTAGCGTACCAAGGAGGTGAAGGGGAATATAGATAATAGGTACCAGTGCAGGGGATGTAGATAACAGATGTACCTGGGATACCACCAGTTAAGTGGAGGTTGCCCATATCATGGCAGTGAAGAGGAGGTAGGTATTTGATACCAGTGAAGAGGTTGTAGATAGCGTAGGATACCAGTTAAGTGGAGGCAAGTAGCATACCAAGGAGGTGAAGGGGAATATAGATAATAGGTACTAGTGTAGGGTATGTAGATAACAGATGTACCTAGGATACCACCAGTTAAGTGGAGGTTGCCCATATCATGGCAGTGAAGGGGAGGTAGAGATTTGATACTAGCGAAGAGCACGTAGGTAAAATTCGATACCAGTGATGAGGTTGTAGATAGCGTACCTACGATACCAGTTAAGTGGAGGCAGGTAGCATACCAAGGAGGTGAAGGGGAATATAGATAATAGGCACTAGTGCAGGGTATGTAGATAACAGATGTACCTAGGATACCACCAGTTAGGTGGAGGTTGCCAATATCATGGCAGTGGAGGGGAGGTAAGTATTTGATACTAGCGAAGAGGAAGTAGGTAAAATTCGATACCAGTGATGTTGTTGTAGATAGCGTACCTACGAGTCCAGTTAAGTGGAGGCAGGTAGCATACCAAGGGGGTGAAGGGGAATATAGATAATAGGTGCCAGTGAAAGGGATGTAGATAACAGATTTATCTAGGATACCACCAGTTAAGTGGAGGATACCCATATCATGGCTGTGGAGGGGAGGTAGGTATTTGATACCAGTGAAGAGGTTGTAGATAGCGTACAATACCAGTTAAGTGGAGGCAGGTAGCATACCAAGGAGGTGAAGGGGATTATAGATAACAGGTGTACCTAGGATACCACCAGTTAAGTGGAGGTTGCCCATATCATGGCAGCGAAGGGGAGGTAGGTATTTGATACCAGTTAAGTGGATGCAGGTAGTGTACCAAGGAGGTGAAGGGGAATATAGATAATAGGTACCAGTGCAGGGGATGTAGATAACAGATGTACCTAGGGTACCACCAGTCAAGTGGAGGTTGCCCATATCAAAGCAGTGAAGGGGAGATAGGTATTTGATACCAGTGAAGAGGTTGTAGATAGCGTAGGATACCAGTTAAGTGGATGCAGGTATCATACCAAGGGGGTGAAGGGGAATATAGATAATAGGTACCAGTGAAGGGGATGTAGATAACAGATGTACCTACTATTCCAGTTAAGAGGATGTTGCCCATATCATTGCAGTGAAGGGGAGGTAGGTATTTGATACCAGTGATGAGGTTGTAGATAGCTTAGGATACCAATTAAGTGGAGGCAGGTAGCATACCAAGGAGGTGAAGGGGAATATAGATAATAGGTAACAGTGCAGGGGATGTAGATAACAGACGTACCTACGATACCAGTTAAGAGGATGTTGCCCATATCATTGCAGTGAAGGGGAGGTAGGTATTTGATACCAGTGATGAGGTTGTAGATAGCTTAGGATACCAATTAAGTGGAGGCAGGTAGCATACCAAGGAGGTGAAGGGGAATATAGATAATAGGTAACAGTGCAGGGGATGTAGATAACAGACGTACCTACGATACCAGTTAAGAGGATGTTGCCCATATCATTGCAGTGAAGGGGAGGTAGGTATTTGATACCAGTGAAGAGGTTGTAGATAGCGTACAATACCAGTTAAGTGGATGCAGGTATCATACCAAGGAGGTGAAGGGGAATATAGATAATAGGTAACAGTGCAGGGGATGTAGATAACAGACGTACCTACGATACCAGTTAAGAGGATGTTGCCCATATCATTGCAGTGAAGGGGAGGTAGGTATTTGATACCAGTGAAGAGGTTGTAGATAGCGTAGGATACCAGTTAAGTGGATGCAGGTAGCATACCAAGGGGGTGAAGGGGAATATAGATAATAGGTACCAGTGAAGGGGATGTAGATAACAGATGTACCTACTATTCCAGTTAAGAGGATGTTGCCCATATCATTGCAGTGAAGGGTAGGTAGGTATTTGATACCAGTGATGAGGTTGTAGATAGCTTAGGATACCAATTAAGTGGAGGCAGGTAGCATACCAAGGAGGTGAAGGGGAATATAGATAATAGGTAACAGTGCAGGGGATGTAGATAACAGACGTACCTACTGTAAGTAATATTAACTATTATAATAATAATGAACGAGGAACTGCAATGAAAACACTTCATTATCATAACCATAGTGTAACCTCCCTTTCTCTGGTTAGTATATTCCTACTCGTAGGTAGGAGTAGTGGAGGTGACGTCACGTTGCAGTGATGTCACCGGGTTAGCTTACTGAATAATATCATGACATCCCCCTTTTTTTCCTTTAAAGATTCAGTCTTTGTGGCTTAATTATGGATCTTCCACTCCTGGTAGTTCTAGGCGCAGGTTGGGAACTCCCGTCTATGGTTGGCTTTGGTGACACCTGTTTCTTTGGTGGACTGATGCAAACCTTTGGTGGCCTGGAGATGGGCGAAGGGGTTTGTGCAACTTTCTGGGTCGTGAGTTCGATTATGCTACCAGAATCATGTTGGGGAGTAGAAACGGACTTCCAGGCTCCATCAGCTAGAGATGGAGTGGTCTGGCTTCCTTTGTCCAGTGGTACTTCGCCTTGATGAGACCTTCTGGGACGTAGATACCATGAGTTCCGGCGATACGTAACCCCATCTGGTGTACGAATAATATACGAGTTGGATCCAGGTTGGTACTCCTGTACTACCTCTGCTTGGGTCCAGTTCCTTGGCGATTGTCTCCACATGACTTGTTCCCCCATCTTGAAAACTTGATGTGGTGTCTTCCCTTTGTCAGCATGATATTTCTGCTCCCGCTGCCACTTTTCCAACGCTGATTTAACCTCAGAGGGATTGATGGTACGAGGGTTCAGTAGAGAAGGTACACAGGGAAGTGAAGTTTTTGTTCTCCTTCCCATCAAACGCTGTGTCGGAGATCCAATATGTTTTCGCGGGACATTACGGTGGTTGAGGAGTGCCAAGTAGATGTCAGATTTTTCTTTGGCACACTTGTTCATAAGTACTTTGGCTTCCTGAACGTATCTCTCCACAAGGCCGTTGGATCTAGCAAACTTTGGGCTTGATACTTGATGGATAAAATTCCACGACTGGGCAAATTCTTTGAATTGTTGACTTGAATATTGAGGCCCTCCGTCCGTCTTCAATTTATCTGGTATTCCATGTATTGAAAACCAATACTTCAATTTGTGAATGACCGACAAGCTAGAGGTGTTGGTCAACAATTGAAAGTCAAAAAACCCTGAGTATGCATCTACAATTATTACGTACTCTTTTGAATCAAAATGGAAAAGATCTGAACCTACGATTTGCCAGGGACGGGTAGGTACCTCTTCCAGGTTCAGTTTTTCCATCGGTTTGTCTTTTTGGTATGATTGGCATGTTGTGCAAGCTTGGACGAAATTGGTTATATCATGTACCATGCTTGGCCAATATATAACTTCTCTTGCAAGTTTCAGGCAGCCTTCTACACCCTTGTGACCTCTATGTAATTCATGGAGCATTACCTCAACCATTTTCGTGGGTATGATTATTTGACTTCCCTTCAGTAGGATTCCTTCGTATATAGCTAGCTCTTCTTTGAAGCTGAAGTAGTTTCGGAGTGTTTCCTGTACCAAACTTTTCTTGTCTGGCCACCCCTCTACGATATACTTCTGTAGCTGTACCAAATTAAAATCCTTAGTGATGGCTTGCTTGAGTTCCTCAAATCTTGCTTTCGAAAATGGTATGCTGACATGAACGACTATATTGGGTATCTCGTCCTGTTCAAGCGGGTTTTCGCAGTCCCGACTGAGGATATCCGCAATGTAGAGCTCTTTGCCCTTTTTGTACACCAATGTTGGGTTATACGGCATAATTTCAAAGAGAATCTTCTGCAGTCTTGCTGGTGCGCTGCTTAATGGTTTCTTCATTATGGCTTCCAGGGGCTTATGGTCGGATTCAATAACCAGATCCGGGTTCCCCCACACGTAGGGATGGAATTTTTTACACCCATACAGTATGGCGTTGGCTTCTTTTTCAAGTTGACTCCAATTGAGTTGTGAAGGCGACAACGCTTTTGAACTGTATGCTACCGGCTGATCGTTTTGAAGTAGCACTGCACCCACAGCTGTAGAGCTGCTATCCACTGATAATTTCACCCCTTCTTTTGGATTGTAGTGTCTAAGCACAGGGGTATTTTGAATAGCTTCTATCACCTTCTTAAAAGCCTGAGCTTGTTCTTCATGCCAGTGCCATTCCACTTCCTGTTTTTTCAATTCCCTGAGCGGTGCTGTCAATTCCGACAAATTCTTAATAAATTTCCCTAGATACGTTACCATGCCCAATAGGCGTTCCAATTCTTTGACGTTTGTTGGAGGTTTGAGGCGATTTATCGCTTCTATCTTAGCTGGGTCCGCTTCTAACCCTTTCCCGCTAATTATATGTCCCAAAAATTTGACCTGGGGCACGTTGAACACACATTTTTCTCGGTTCAACCTGATCCCAGCTTCTTTTAACCTGGTCAACACTTTTTCTGTTATTTCCGCCAGTTTTGTTTCATTTGGGGCATGTATCAATATATCGTCGATTGCGATCTCCACACCTTCAATATTGCCGAGCAGGTGGCACATGAGCGACTGAAATACCTCAGGAGCTGCGCTCAATCCAAATGGGAGACGGAGGCATGAAAATCGTCCCCATGGAGTGGAGAAAGTAAGGTATTGAGAAGTCCGGGGCGAGACCCTTATCTGCCAAAAACCCTTTATAGCATCCAATTTTGTGTATCGAGTGGATCCGTGTATTTTTGTGGCCACTTCTTCAATCGTCTGAAGTGGAAAATGCCTGCGTTTGATATTCTTGTTCAATGCTGTCAAATCCAGGCATATTCTTGGCTTGTTATCCTTCCATACCACTACCATTGGGGATACAGCAGGTGTGGGTTCGTTCATTGGCGTAACTATTTGATTTTGGACCATTTTGTCCAATTCGAGTTTTACTTTGTCTCGAACTGGGTATGGTATCTTGCGTGGTGGAAAAATTTTGAAGTTACGCTCATCTATCAAGTCTATGTCATACACAAAATCTTTGACACATCCAATTCCTGCATAGAGCTCACCATTTTCCAACGTTTCTACCCGTTTGATTAATCCAAGTTTCTCGCATGAATCTTTGCCCAAAATACATTGGTGACCTGCCTCCACAACTAGGAAACATAGTCTTCTTTCAATACCATGTTTAGTTTTTACCAACGCCATAGATTCCCCTACTACTGGCGTGGCATTGTGACAGTATGATATCAGGGACTTGACCTTACACGGACTCAATTTCAATTTGAGTCGTTTCACTTCCGTTATTGTAAGAATATCCCCCTGGGCTCCTGTATCCAGCTTCATAGGCACCTTATGTCTCCCTGGAAATTCTAGGTCTTCAATCCAGTCAACACTATTATTGAGAGTTTTTTGTAGGCTACCTATAAATAGATCGTACATTGCATCTGTGTAATCTTGCCTCGTTGATGTGTACTGTCTTGAGTGCAACACGTATCAACTTTCTTTGATTTACAACATTCTGGGAAATGACCCCGGAAATTGCACTATGTACATCGATTACGATATGCTGGACAGGACCTACGTCCATGGGTGGTATTACATCTCTTACAATGATATTGGTCGTCCGACTGTTTGTTTTTATTGCCTTTTTGTTTTGACTTACTTTGTTTGTCCTGTAACTTGTTTCTGATAGCATTTATTTGCGCAGATTCCGCTGTCTTCATTTCCGACAAATGCATACAAGCCAGTTCAGCCGTTTGGCAAATTTGCTTAGCTGTTTCTAATTTCAAGCCCTCTTTTTCCAACAGAGACTTCCGTACCTCGTCGCTAACAATACCAACGACTATTCTGTCGCATATCAACTCGTCTCTGAGCGTACCAAACTCACATTTATTAGCTTGGTTTACTACTTGTGTTATGAACTCACCAAAAGGTTGACCGGGCTTTTGAACTATGCGATTAAACAACAATCTCTCATATGTTTTGTTGACCTTCGGCGTGAAGTAATCCTGGAACAGCTTTTTTATCGCCGTCAAATCTGCCTTCGTTGCGTCGGTTAACTGGAAAGTTTGATAAATCGGCAAAGCTCCGGAACCTATCACCGTCATAAACGTAGCGACTTGTTTCTTAGGCTTCTTTTTATCCAAATTAATCGCCTCTGCATACCATTCGAATGATTGAAGCCATGACCCCCATTCTTTGGCCATGTTGAGTGAATGTTCGTCGACTTGTAACGGACCAGGCGGTCGCAAATTGACCGCAGAATCTGACTCGGACATTTTCCGTCTGCTTTGAACCGCCCGAATCAAACATTCAATATTTCACAAACTTCCGGTTCACTTAACGTCGGTTTCGGCACCATGTAAGTAATATTAACTATTATAATAATAATGAACGAGGAACTGCAATGAAAACACTTCATTATCATAACCATAGTGTAACCTCCCTTTCTCTGGTTAGTATATTCCTACTCGTAGGTAGGAGTAGTGGAGGTGACGTCACGTTGCAGTGATGTCACCGGGTTAGCTTACTGAATAATATCATGACACCTACTATTCAAGTTAAGAGGATGTTGCCCATATCATTGCAGTGAAGGGGAGGTAGGTATTTGATACCAGTGATGAGGTTGTAGATAGCTTAGGATACCAATTAAGTGGAGGCAGGTAGCATACCAAGGAGGTGAAGGGGATTATAGATAACAGATGTACCTAGGATACCACCAGTTAAGTAGATGTTGCCCATATCATGGCAGTGAAGGGGAGGTAGGTATTTGATACCAATTAAGTGGAGGCAGGTAGTATACCACGGAGGTGAAGGGGAATATAGATAATAGGTACCAGTGCAGAGGATGTAGATAACAGACGTACCTACGATACCAGTTAAGTGGAGGTTGCCCATATCATGGCAGTGATGGGGAGGTAGGTATTTGATACCAGTGTAAGTGGACGCAGGTAGCGTACCATGGAGGTGAAAGTCGTGTAGATGGCATATGACACCTGGTACCACGTTAAACCCCCGTTATCAGGTGGTGGATGCTGAGGAGGCGGAGGTTATTAGGAGCAATGGATGTTGATAAGGGCGGGTGACGGAAGCTCAAGTCGAGGGTGAAATCTGACGGCGCCAAGGAAGCGAAGGAGATGGGCCATAGTTCTGGTGCCCCCCTCCACACCCCTCCATCCCTTCCCCTCCTCATGGTAATTGGTAGACGGAGCGGCTGCTTGGCGCCAGACCCCCCCCCCCCCCCCCCCTCATACGCCCTAACCGACTGCCACCCTTTACATTGTCACAATCACGAACAAGGAGTTGACGGTAGTGAGTCGGAGAGTTGCGGCCTCTGGACCGTCCTGAATGGAGTGTGGGGAGGGGGGGGAGGTCCTTAGTTGGTCTCAGAGCGAGTGAGACAGAGACAGAGTGAGCACCGAGTGAGAGGGAGGTTGAACTGTTACTTTCGTGGGGGAGGTTGGGGGGGGGGGGGGTTGTCTCAGACGATCTCACGCCCGATTACTTAAACTCATAATCGCTGTTATTTCTTTTCCCCGGTGATGCGCTCTTCCATGGCGACGGTGAGCTGCTACTGTGAAAAAGAAGAAAAATAAAAAAAGAACGCACGTTACTGTTTCCTCCCCCTCACCGCCACAGCTCACCTACTTGTTTCGGTACATCAATAAAATCACAAGCCCCCACCACCCCACACCCCTCACCACTCAAGACACATCCACCCGTCACCAACCAGTGTCACGTTCGTCTTAGCGATGGGCTAAAGCGTTATTTTCTGATAACGCGTTATTCGCCAACAGTTATCGGTCAGTAGGTAACCGGTTATGATAACCGGTTATTCTGATAACCAGTTACCAGCTTAGGGATGGAGCAGAGAGACAAACACGAATGTGTTGTATGTGTTGTATTTTGTGTTCACATGAGTGTGATGGCGAAAAGTTCGTCCTATGATACCTACCTGTTGCTTCATTTTGTGAATTACAGTGATGGGGCTTACATACAAATGCTGACCATAAATCTAATAGAAATAAATTGTTGGTAGAGGAATAAAACGCTGCAAATTCGTGCACAACGGTTTATTATATTGTACAGAATACCCTTCTGTTACAGATCACAGGTCTCCGTACAGATAACCCGTCTATATAATATAATATGTACTATTCTATTCATATTATGTAGATCGCAGACCCTCCGTAGGTTAGTACCTAATCCCGTACTCGTTACTAGGTACCTACCTAAATCACGAGTTGAATGTTGCTAAAATAATTCTGTCGATGACAAACAGTACCTAAAATAGCAAAAAGAAACGCAATAATGGAGTTCTGAAGGGAAATTGTTGATGTGGAGTGAAAAAAGTTGCAAACGTACCTACCAACAAACTCCAGCCACTTCTACGTAGATGGTATAATGAACCGTTGTGTAATAATTTGCCGTTGAGTAATGATTTACCATTGTGTAATAATAATTTACCCATCAATAACACTTCAGCGTTTGTTCAAGTTTCACTACCTACCAACAAACTCCAAAAGAGCCATCATTTTTCAAATGAAATAATATCACAAAACAACCAACTCGACTTCATCCTCCGCGATTAAAATCAGGTGATCCCTAGGGATGATTTTATCTCGGGCCGATTCCCGATTGTTAGCGCGTCCCTGGTGACGAGATTTGGGCTAAATGTATACAATTTAACTCACCCTGCTGTTCATAAAGCCTGTCGGTGCAAACTTCTGGGCCTTACTGTGAAGGAACGGAGGGACGTAAAATGCTCCGGGTGGTCTCAAAAAACTCGTAAGTTCAAGAACTATTTAAAACCGTAAAAAGATTCATGTAAAACAAAGGTATAGGCGTCCTGAAAATTTCAACTCCTTTTTTGAACCCCTTAGAGATGTCTGACAGTAACGTCGAGCTTCGAGGACCAACTAGACCCCAGATGGGACCTATAACCCGAATTTCATCAATTTTTTTTCATGGTAACTAAGAAAAGTGGTCAGTACGGCGTACGGCGGACAGACAGAAATATTTTTATTGCATTTTCGGATTCTACATACCTTGAAACGTAAACCATCAAATATTGAGGGGGGTTAGAATTTTTTTTTTCATGCTCGATTCCAATGGTTGATTATTGAAAATAATAAACCAAAATGTTAGAATTTCCTAATCTCAAAAAAAAATCCGTCTGTCCTCCCTGGGATCCCATAAAATTGAGTTTAGTAGATCGGTAACTGTGGATAAGTACCTATCTACAGTTTAATGTGATAGGTAGATAAAATCTTGGATTAATTATCGGCAAACTAACTTCCTACATCACAACAATCTGGAATGCGAAACATTATGGGACTAGTTTTTGGACCCTTCAACATTTTTAACATTATTACTCGATAACTTGAACTGAGGGAATGAGGAATAATCCTTAATTTTTTGAAGGGCACTGAGCTGAGGCATACCATCCTAAAATAGGTAGGTAACCTGCTACGTACGGAGTAAAGGGTAAAGAGTAGGGAGTTTTCGCAAAGGTTTGGCTGCTAGCCCGTTGACGGGCTAAGGCCTACGTACGAAGGAAAGTGCGAACTGCGCATGCGCACGTTTAGGTGGAACGACCTAACTTAGCTCGTTGTATTTCCTATATTTTCGTTGCTTTTCAACTATGGAATGTTTTTTGGTTTGTTTTAGCTTGTTTTGATTTTGATTTTATAGCGGTTGAGATTGTTTCATTTAATACTCTTTTTCTTTCATTGTGCTTACTGGTGTTTGAATAGCTGCTCTTGACCCGTCGCCTCGGGCTTTAGCCTTTAGACGGGCAATATTTGTTCTGCAATTAATTTTATAATTGTTTACACCATTTCTGTGAATAAAAGAAAGTTTGAATTGAATTGAACGTTGTATGCCACCGGTCTACGTAAACGACTAGGGATGTCCGATACTTCAAAATTATCGATATATATATCGTATCGATACATATAAAAGTATCAAAAAGTATCGATACGGTACTTTCAAAAAGTATCGATATTT